>JAADWJ010000602.1:0-14936 GCA_023336165.1 Pythium monospermum | reverse complement strand
CCCCCCCCCCCCCCCGCCGGAAATATGTACAGTACACATGATACTACAGTAACATCCAGCTTAATGTCACCCCATCGCCTGCCATTCAGACGTTCACATTGTTGCAAACACGTGCCACATGTGCGAGCACTGGACCCTACACTGACGATGACAGTTCGCTCCAGTCCAGTAGTTGGCGCCCGGCGCGTACAGAAGTGGCGGCATCCTGTGCTGCGACCATGTGCATGCACAAATGATATCGGTTATCATCCATAGATCGATGAAAAAATACCACCAGTACATATCCAAAGCACATCGCAACCACACAGTTGAATTTGCGCCGAACCAAGACTGTCAACCATTGCGTCGGACCTTGGACACAACAATGATTGGCCCTTCATTATTGGTTTAGAGAGGTTTGCGGTGAAAACAAGGGGAATTTACATTTTACGGGTGTTTCTTACAGTAGAACCGAACTATTTACTCTTCGGGTGGTATGATTGACCCTCATTCGGCAACTTTCATGTTAAGTTGCTATTGCTTGCGGTTTGGTTTCCCAATGAGGGTCAATCATACCACCGAAGAGTAAATGGTTCTAAAAAACACCCGTAAAATGTAAATTCCCCTGAAAACAATGGGTTTTTTTTTGGCACCTTCGTGCAACCTTCTGAATCTTCGTCTCCATTCAGTTCTTGAGATTCATCGCAAACTTGTGACAAGGGGTTCCCAGCATATTTTTTTGCCCTCTCTCTCCCTAGAAGAAGCCCGATAATAAAGCTGCTCCACTGCGCGCATCTGCTGAAGCAAGACGCATACTTCTGCCCACCCGCCACCTCCCCCCATTCATAGCCTTCCCTGTAGCCAGCTCACAGACCACACACGTTGGTGTTCACAACCCATTTTGTTTTGGAAATTCCCGCATCGCACTTGCTGTACAGACTGTGGGACAATTGTCGCACCACACCAACGTAACCCAAAACAAGCCCAGTGCGGAGATTCACCGGCCAGTAATTCAGGTGGTTGGTGCCTTCGTTCGGTTCAAACCTTGCGATTTTTTTTTGACGGCCGCGTCCCGCAAGCAGTATCAGACAAGAAAGCGCTGAGAGAGGGAGCAGAGTCTTCCGTACAGTAGAAGAAGACGACAGCAAAGAGAAACCATGAAGTTCGGCAAGGTGTTACAGCAGTCGATGCAAGTGTCGTCGTCGGCATGGGAAGCCCACTGGGTCGACTACAAGCTGCTCAAGAATATCATCAAAGACTGTGCGCAGATTCAAAAAGAAGAAAAACTCGAAGGCACCAAACTGGTCAAGATCAAAATCAAACCCGATGCGAAAGAAGACATCGACAGCATTCGTACGTTTCTGCTTAGCAGTTCGCCCCTCTCTCTATTACCACTCGTACAGGGGGAAATACTAACCTTGCGCAAACAACCCACTTCTATAGGCACGTCCCCTGATGAGATGAATTTCTTTCGCACGTTGCGGTCCGAGATCAAGAAAATCAGCGATTTTTTCATCAAAGAACAAGGCGCGTACATTGGACGCATCCAGGCGGTTGAAGCGCAAGTGGTCGCGCTCAAGTCGAACCCGATGCCTGCCGCCAAGACCGACTTGATGAAGACTTGTGTGTCGCTGTACAAAGAGCTGTTGTTATTGGAGAATTTTGCAGTCATGAATTTCTGTGGCATCTCCAAGATCGTCAAAAAGCACGACAAGTGGACCGGGTACGCGACCCGCAACAAGTTTATGCGCACGATTCTCATGAAGCAGCCCTTTGCGACCTATTTGCCATTGCTGCAAATGATTGACCGCCTCGAGCATATGTTCATGGAAGCCACGGGCGGAAGCATCGACCAGCATGACCACTCGCGCCGTCGAGGGCCAGCCGACTCGGCTACTTCTGGTCCTACTCCTGATACGGGTACCAGTGCGATGAGTGGCGCATCTCCATCTCCACCTCCACACACGCCACCACAACACGCGTTGCATCAAACGCTGCCCTCGTCATCGACGGGCAGCGCCACGACCACGCCGACTAACGTCGGCCGGCCGAACAGGAGCCCCTCTCGCCCATTGATGGATGGCTCTCCCGTACGGGATGACGCGGTCACGCTTGGACGCGTCCACGCACTACGGGATGACGCTCGCCATTTCCGAGAAACGGAAGCCGTCGATTCAAACTACGATGGCGACGATGATGGTGACAGCACCGATGAAGCAGCGATGCAGGCCGTGATGTCCCCAAAGAGCGACAGCGACGAGACTTCGGGCACGGCCACGGCGTCCGCGCCAACGCACCGCCATTCGATCGAGTTGCCGCCCATGCGAACAATGACGGGGGCCTCCACGACCGGGTTGCGGAAAGGGTACAACTCGGATAGCGATGCCGCCGCGATCGCCATGTTGTCCATGAAAGAAGGGGGCGTGCCACCTGCGACAGGGGCTCCTTCAGGGATGGGAGGGTTCCGAAGCGGCAGTGATAGCGAAGGCGGCTCCCGCTACAAGCGCAAGGCGTGCTCGCCATTGAACGCCGCAGTGGCGGGCAACGGCAAGCGAAAGATGAGCTTTGCGACCATTTTGAACTGAAAAGAAACAGGGGAAAAAAATACAGGGCCTTGGTCGTAAACATACTTTGTATCCGATATCCGAAGAAGTGGAGGAAAGGGAACATGAAAAAAAAACAAAACAAAAAACAAAGAAGACATGAAACGATGCAAATAGAATCAACAACAAAAAACGCCCACGCTGTTTTGTTTCTTTTCTCCTTCTTCATTTTCCAATCGCCTTGTTTCTTCTAACGGTGTGTGAAAGCAACTCGCTTCCATTTTTTTGCTGTTTGTCTTTTCCTCTGTTGTTTTGGCTCAGTAGAAGCGACCGATCAAAAAGAAAATGATGGCACACACCAGCAAGTGGTACAAGCCAAACGTCTACACAACGCCAACACATCACACGGTGAGTTTGCTGCCATGCCAACCCGCAACAACAAAGCCACACACCGTACCGTCGTAGCGTTTGCTGCCAATGCTCGGTCGGCATTGGCGTGGGTATCGATAGATGATCCTCCTCCATTGGGTTGTTTCCGTTGACGCAGCGTGGATTCGTTTTCCTTTTTCACGCGCTGCGCCGCCTCATTCGCCTGCTCCAGCAGCACACGCGTTCGTTCTAAATCGTTCATCACCGACTGGCGGGATGCCGTCAATTGGACGGTGAACTGGACCAATTCGTCATATTTTTTCTTCAAGCCGGCCACGGATTCAATCGTTGGTTCCTACGTAAACAGTAACAACGAGAGTGTTAGTAGGGGGACTCTGAGTCGACGGCCACTGGCTCTTATGCCCATACATACACTAGTATCGTCTTCATCTCCTCGTTCATCGTCCACCGCACCACCGTGGGCTGCTGGTTTCGCCGGCGACGGATTCAGAAGTGCCGACGTCAACTGGTCATGGCGCGTCGACGCAGACAGATCCGGCTGTGCTGCCTGTCGCGCTGTTGAGGCCATCGGATGCAGCGCTTCCTCGCTCTCCGCCCACGTTGCCATGGCAGCATCAGCAGCGAGAGTAGCCGCGCCGCCGGCATTTTCACTGCCACTGCTGGCATTGGTGCCGTCTTGTTCTTCTGTGAAACGGCACCGCAATTTCTTGTTCGCGAGGCTTTTCTTGTCGGCCTTGGCCCACATATTCGTGAGCTCATCAGCCATTTCCTTTGCCGATTTGGTCTTGACGACTTCATAAAAGCTATCATCCACGTAGCTGCTTTGCACCAAGAATTTGTCATTTGAAAGCTGCCGCTCCGCTGGATCCAATCGCAGCAGTTCATCACAGTCTTTCTGTTGCAAGATGACCATGATCGACGCATTCATATTGGGGCCAAGCATGCCTTGGTTGGGGCGCACAAGGTACCGCATGGGGCGTGTGGTCTTGACTTTGAACGCGATCTTTCGGCTGTCGGAAATGTTGCGGATCGTTAACACGGCCTGTGGGGACGCGCCAGGCTGGAGCTGGAAAGAAAGAGACTCGACAGGGTCCAACACGACGCTAGAGGTCGGTGCATCGCCACTATAATCTGTCATATTGTTGGGATTTTGTTGGTCTTCTATGGAAGTGACAGTTGACCAAATTCGAACCGTCAGGGAGTTTCCTTTGGGAGTATATCCACGTATGGAAGTGAAACCATGGTCAACAGGAGAGCGTACCAAATGATAGTAGACAATGGGAATAAGAGGCTGCGCTTGTCGACCCCCGTGGTGCGCTGTGAGAAACAAGCGAAGATGAGGAAGGGAACCGTGATGCGGGGTGATGCCGTCTTTTTTTCGCTTCGTGTTCTCTCGTCGCGGTCTGTCGAGAACAAACACACAAAAAGGAGTGTATTTGTGATATTTACGAATTTGGTTAAGCTGGTTTTCGTAAATAGTTTTCTTTAAGAGCAAAATACTGTAATGTATGATGTCATAAGGCATCTCAGCGAAAATGGAACGCAAGCGTAACGCAACACTCATGACGAAAGACAAGTGGGGTGAAATACATGAAATAAACAGAGGTTGCGACCCGCTATTCAGCTATGACCAGTACAATACTCGTCCTAAGCTCGCTGGCTTTTTACATTTACACAGACGCCGCATCCGATGGAATGATGGTCGCGTAAAACTTTTGCAGCTGCTGCATTTGAGCTTCGTAGTCTTCGTCCGAGGAGCGCGCCATGATATCGGCGACCGAGTTGAGCACGGTCATGGCACGTTCGTACTTTTGCGACTGCGTTGGGCTGTCAAACTTTGGCGACGGCTGGCGCGTGAGAAGCGCCGTGGTCATTTGGTTGCGACGCATCGTCTTCAAGAGTACGTCTGGGTACGACTCGTAAATGTCCCGGCTGATCGGGTGGTTATGCGTGACGACCTGGCAAATAAGAAGAGAAGGAGTACAGTAGATTAGCCACCATGGAGGAGATACGGCAGTTGTCTGGGCTGTGATAGCCGCACCTGGTCGGTCACGATGACCATGTACTTGTTTGGGTTTTCCGATGGACTGATCTTCACGTTGATCTTGGCAATGCAACCAATGCCACGGTACTTTTGCCCTGGCCGCGTCGTCGCACCGCGGCAACGCGCCTTCATGGCGTGGGTGCACATATATATCCGATGGTGGTGGATCGCAGCATCGGGGAACTCAATGCGACGGCCACGCGAGTTCTTGTTGTTCATCATGACCTTGTGTTGGTTACGGCGGTACGCTTCGACACTGCACGACGAGCGCATGCGGAATGGCTGGAACGTTTCTTGCATGTAAATCTCAAAATACGCGTCAAACTCGTACCACGAGTTGAACGACACGCGGCTCATGCGCTTGCTGTCGTACAGCTGCACGCGTTGTTCACCACCACCACCAGCACGCGCCGCAAGTGCGCCACCACCAGCAGAACCAGCTCCGGTGGAATGGAGCGCAGCTTCGTTGGCCTCTTTCATCTTGGCCATGACGTCGCGCATCGCTTGGTCGTTCTCATCCTCCGAGAACTCGTCTTCGTTTTCACCGCTTCCATCGTCGGCGACGGCTGCCGCGGCCACCACAACCGCAGCCGCAGTCGTTGGGTCATCCAATGACACGCCTATCGTCTCCTGGACACTTGCTGCTCCTCCTGCCGCCGGACTCGCAGCGGAGCGGCTCTTGCGCTTCTTCGATTCAGACGCTTGGTCCTGGACCTCGCTCATCGCTGCGCGTGCGGCATCTTGGGCTACGACAGCCGCGATGGCAGCGGCAACCGCAGGAGATGTGTCGTCGACGATGGACGAAGCCGCCGTCGTGGTCGAGGTCGAGGTCACTCCCTCAATAGCCGCCGCGGCCTCTGTCGCCAAAGCGTGTACGTTCGCAATCGGTGTGTCGCTCATCTTGAAGCAAAACAGTTCTTCTATGTAGACTTGGTGTGGCCTGGTTTCTCGTCTTGTTTGGTGTGTGCGTTGTGTGCCGCGGCAAAAAGCTCCCTTCTATTGTCATGTCCCTGGAGAAATTCTTCGTGGAAACCACACCATTCAAAAATATCAACCAAAACCTTTTTGTCAAGGTTTTAGTCAATAAAACCTAAAACCTCGTTTTTCTGGTCCAGATCATGTCACATCGACGAAGGTGCCAGATGTCCTTTTTGGCAACTTTGAAGTGGTGGTCACCCTCGAGGTGACACGAAGGTTGCACGAAAGGCTTGGGACGGCGGCAGCCAACCAACAAGAAAAACGGAGCTCTTGGTTTTCAATCCCACGACGTTTCAAGGCACACTTGCCGAGCCAAAAAAACACTGTTGGCTGCGCGTGAACACCACCAGTGTGATCGTCAAGCCCGCGCCAACCCAACCGTGTTGTTCCAATTGTATCGACTCATTTACGAATCCTTCGATACACACACACACACACAGTCCACAATGGCCAAGAAATCTCCAGCGACCAAGAAACAGGCCAAGCCAGCGAGCAGCAGCTCGTCGTCCGATTCGGACTCGAGCTCCGATGAGTCGGTCAAGAAGGCACCAGTGGTGACCAAGAAGGCGCCAGTCGCGGCCAAGAAGGCCGACAGCTCCTCCTCGAGCGATGACTCCTCGGATGAGGAAGAAGTCAAGGCCAAGCCAGCGCCAGCGGCCAAGAAGGTCGTTGTCAAGAAGGCCGAGTCCTCGAGCGATTCGTCGTCTGATGACTCGTCGGATGATGAGAAGAAGCCAGTGACCAAGAAAGCGCCAGCGCCAGCTGCCAAGAAGGCCGCCGCGCCAGTGAAGAAGGCCGACTCCTCGGATGATTCCTCGTCGGATGACTCGTCCGATGATGAGAAAAAGGCCGCGCCAGCCAAGAAGGCGGCGGCTCCAGCTGCCAAGAAGGCCGCTGCCTCGTCGGACAGCTCGTCGTCGTCGGATGATTCCTCGGAAGATGAAGCGCCTGTGATGTCGAAGAAGCGCAAGAACTCGGATGCCGAGAAGCCAGTCGCCAAGCTCCAGAAGCAAGAAAACGGCGCGGCCGTGCCAGCGACTGACGCTGCGGTCACGGAGATTTTCATTGCAGGTTTGCCGTGGGCGGCCACCGAAGATGAAGTGCGTGAGAAGTTTGCGGAATGTGGTGAGATCACCAAGATCTCGTTACCACAAAGTGGCGGTCGTCCGTCGGGTAATGCCTTTGTGACCTTTGCCTCCAGCGAAGGAGCCACTGCAGCCATGGCTCTGGATGGTCAGGATTTTGGTGGCCGTTGGATGAAGATCCGCACCGCCGAAAAGAAACAAAACTTTGAGGAGAAGCCAGAGAACTGCACCAGTGTTTTCATTGGTAACTTGTCTTGGGATGTGACTGAGGATCTGATCCG
The DNA here is from genome assembly GCA_023336165.1 of Pythium monospermum. Taxonomy (NCBI): domain Eukaryota; phylum Oomycota; class Peronosporomycetes; order Pythiales; family Pythiaceae; genus Pythium; species Pythium monospermum. The sequence continues at coordinate 7,636 of JAADWJ010000602.1, read as the reverse complement.
TGAAACCTTTGGGGAATGCGGCGAGATCTTGAGCTGCCGTTTGGCGACGGACCGGGAAACCGGAGAATTCCGTGGGTTTGGCCACTTGGATTTTGAGACCACGGAAGCCGTGGATGCGGCGGTGTTGCTTGCGGGGACCTATGTGAGCGGGCGTGCGATCCGTGTGACGTACGCCAAGGGCCGTGAGGGATTCAGCGGTGGCGATGGCGGCCGTGGCGGTGGCCGTGGTGGCGGCCGTGGCTTCGGTGGTGGCCGTGGCGGAGGCCGTGGTGGCTTTGATGGTGGCCGTGGTGGCGGCCGTGGCTTTGGCGGAGGCCGTGGCGGTGGCCGTGGTGGCTTTGGTGGCCGTGACGGCGGCCGTGGAGGCCGTGGTGGTTCGTTTGGCGGACGTGGAGGAGGCCGCGGCGGCCGTGGAGGCTTTGACGGCCCACCAAAGCGTCAGCCATCGTCCATCCAGAACTTCCAGGGCAAGAAGATGTCGTTCGATTAAAGCGCTTTATTTTTACAGTATTCCTATAATGATATTTTTTGCCACATCTGTACAGTTTTGAATTGATTAGACCTCTTTCGTTTTTTGCCTGCAATGGAAATATACAAGTTCTTTTTTGTTTGTTTCTTTACTTGGAGTCATTTTGTTTTTCATTTCACTTTCCTTTTGGACTTTCTACTCTCTGCGGCTGCGACTTCTACTGCGGCTTCTCTTTCTGCTCTTCTGACTCTCGTCTGAAGAACGGTGGCGGCTGCGAGACTCCTTGCTGGATCGGCGGTCACTCGAGTGTCGCGACGATGATTTTTTCTTTTCCTTTTTCGATTTTTTGTCTTTCTTTTCCTTCTTTTCTCTCTTGGACTTTTTCGACTTGTTGGTTTTGTGTTTCTTGGATGACGAAGACAGCTTTTGCAACTCGGACATGTCGCTGCTCATGGCATCACCACCACTGCTACCAGTCCGCGACTTCCGCTTCTTCGTGTGGCTGGCTGTTTCATCGTCGCTTCCACTTGAACTACCACTATCCGCCGATGACAACGACTCGCTCTGTCCACCACCACCACGGGTGGCACTCAGTCGTTGATCTTGCGATGGCTGGGTCGTCTTGACCGTCTTGAGCTGCTGCTGCTCTACCTCCTTCTGCTCCTTGTCGTCATCATCACTGTCACTCTTCTCTTCTTCCTCGTCGTCTTCTTGGTCTTCTTCGTCCATATCGCTTTCATCGGATGGTTCAAAAATCGACCGCAGCAAGTCGGTCGGCGGCTTTGCCGTGACTGGCAGCGGAGGCAATTCGTCTTCGTCCTTGGTTGCCACTCCAGTGCGCCGTGATAGTGGCTGTGGCTGTGCTGCTTCCTGTTGGGGAGCTCTTCGTTGAGCGGCATAATCAATCAAATGAGGCGCCAGTTCCGTGGAAAACAAATCCGGCGTCACGGTGGACTCGTCGCTGGCGGCTCGACCACCACTTCCACCGGAGATTGTTTGGCCTTGGCATTTGACTTGGAACCGCTTGCACAACACGGCATGGGGCGCCCACGCTTGCTGCGTGCGATGGGATTTCTGCTCTTTCTCCTGGGGAGTGGCGGCTGGTAGATCGTCGACGGCAGCCGGTAGGGTGCTTCCTCCTTCAACTACAGAGGCAGATACAAACCGCTTGGCGATCGATGCCGTGATATTGGCTCGAAACTGGGCACTTGTAGCGGTCGCTTGGACAAGCGGCTTGCGGTCGCGAGTGGCCAGTGCGGCGGCACCTAGAAGCTTGGCTCGCTGCGCTGGATCCAGTAAATCAAACACAGTCTTCTTGCTTGGGACGACGGTTGGCGGATTCGCTGGAGCTTTGCTATGACTAGCGTCATCACCAAGCAGAATCTGAGCTCGCTGCGTGGCCGTGACCATGCTTGACCGCCCTGTCTTTTCCGTTGAAAAGTTGAATTTGCTGTACAATCCAGTGGTACTGGCGGCTTGCATTTCTCGGTCATCAAAGACGTGGTAGGCGCGGAAATCGGACGGAACCTCAAGTCGTTGGATCACTTCCTTTGGTGGCTTTTCCTGTTTCGTGGACAAGCAAAATTTGGGCAACGCCGGACGGCCATCCGAGCACAGCAAGGACGAGGCCACCGCCTTTTTTATCTTCATTCGCGCGTCGCTGGTCATGGAATCAATTTTCGGAACCGAAGAAGAAGACGCTGATGGTTCAATTGCACGGTCAAAGTCGTCCATACAAATCGCATCGTACACTTCCAAGTCGTCGTTTTCTTCCAGTGCACTCAAGCCAAAGCCCATCGCCACACGGCCATTTGTTCTTGTCTCACGACTGCCACCACCACCACCAAGCGCTTGTGCAAAAGTGACCACTTGTCTCGCGGGTGCATTTTGCTTTTCCTCTTGGATCCGTTTTTTGTGGCGCATAAACTCGGGTGCATCCACGTACGGATCAAAACCCGCACCGTATTTATCCAGCTTTGGCGTGGGGAATGCAGCGATATCAATGGCGTTCCGTGGTGGCACGTACACGTCGTCTTCTTGTTCTTCTTCTGCCCCTTCTCGCGTCCCACTGGCCTTGCTTGTCTTCTCATCGCTGTGTCCACCAGGAGATCCAATCGATAATAGCTTGCGTCGCCGAAGCCGTGGACCAATGCCATGGCCGTCTTTCCAGCCCATTTGGCTCAGTAGTTTCTTGCCAATCGAGTCGCTTGGTGGCAAAAGCAGCTCGTCTGGCACGTGGAAGAATGCGCGTGTAGTGGGCGCTGTTGATGAGCAGGAAGAGCTGGCGCCCACCGCATCCCGAACGCGCTGCCGTGCTGCCTGTTGAAGGGTGTCGTACGCTTCGGATGTTTCCAGCCGCTTGCCCAGCAGCGGGTCGTCCTCTTCGTCCATGAAATCCTCAGGCCGCTGCGCTGTAAGTGGTGGTGGCGCGCTTCCGCTTGCGCTTCCACGGCTCGCGCGCGACGATGCAAAAGTCGCCGGCTGCCATCCTTCCTCTGTGCCCACCGAGTTGAAATGGCCCGCCGAGAAGCCGCCTGTGAAGGCACCATGGAACCGCCGCCGCCCTTGTGCGTCAGTCACCTATAGATACAAAGGAGGTATATATCAGTGCCACAAAAGGAAAGAGATCCAGAGAGCATGCTAACTACCTCTTGATTCCATCCGCTGGTTCGCTTCATTTCGATTGATGTCCGTTGTTTGGTGTGTGCGAAAAGCTAAAGCTAATGACGGTGAAATAGGTTAGTTTGAATTGCGGTGCTAACCTTGTCGTGCTGGATTTTTCCAAGAATACCGTATTGCGGTCATAAACTGGGTCTAAATAGGGGTTTCACCCTCCTTTGTTCCACATGCTTCGGTGGTAAATCAGGGTTCTGGTCAAATGCAACAGTAATTTACGGAGTTTCCTTGAAAAATTTACGGATCTCTCCGTAAACGGGGAGTTCTCATAAACAACGGTTTCCAGTTCCTACCAAAATGGTGGCCACAACACACATCCAAAATGCGCCAAAAGTGGGCATCCAGCCACCAACCGCCGCAGATACGGCTGCTGTAGCAGCAACGACTGCGCAGCAGCTCCAAGAGAGCCAAACAAGAACAAAAAAACGAAGTGGCCACAGCTCCGTCAGCGATACAGATGCAGCAGTAAACGACGACGAAGAAGAAGACGCTGCTGCGAAGAGCGATCGCAACTTGGCGCCAAGCATCCATGACCGTGGTGAGTCGGCGGCGCGTCGTCCTGTGGCGTTCCAGCCAAGCCACGCGATCAAATTCGGACTGGAAGTGGTCGCGCGCGATCAAGCACACGCCAGCGGCTGCGATGGGCGAGTGACCGCTGTGCTGTGTTTATTCTGCAAACACTTTGGCCGCGAGGCGCGCGTGGGCGCGAAACGGCGTGCGACCACCAACTTCAAATATTTCAAGGGCGTTTTCCGCACGGACCAGTACTTGCAACACCATCGCTTGCAGCACCCGACCAAGTGGGCCGAGTATGACGCTGCGTCGGTGCGCGAGAGGCAAACGTTTTTCCCACATTACGTGATGGCAGTCGCACCAACAGCATCAGCTGCAGAAGGAGCTCTAGATGGTTCAGATGGCTACGATACCAAGAAAAAGGCAAAGAAAACGATGCGGAACCGCGAGTCGAGTGGGAAAAAAGCAGACAACGCTGGCCGTCAAGACAATGCGACGACCTATGGCGACGAAGCTCCTGATGCGGTGGTCTCGTTTGATATCCCCACAGAGATCGTGGCTCTATTTCTTGGTGACCAATCATGGCAGCCACGTGCATTGCCGTCTTGTGAGAAGCGCGTGGTCTCGTTGGCTCAACAAGTAGAGCATGCGCCGTGTGAGCCATCACAAGACACGTACAACGTGACGATTTCAGACCGCGTGTCCTTCCAAATCGCTGTTGATCTGTGCGCGAATGGGCTATCGACACGTCAAATCACTCGCACCATGCGCACGATGGCCAAGTACTTTCCGACTGCCAGCACTTCTGCACTCTGCTCGATTTGGGAGGATCTCGTGGACGAGTACGTCCAAGTCGCGACGTTTGCCAGTGTATCCAACATAGCCAAACTTGTATCAAACTGTGTGGGGTTTTCGCTCGGGCTCCATGCTGCTGCAAATACTACGGAAGACTATGTCGATGTGCGTGTTCGCTTTCTCAGCCACCACAAGCTGGAGGACTTGCATCTTGCTACCATCTCCTGCGTTCGTGCGCCACAAACTACCACCAGCAGCAGCAACAGCAGTACCAGTCAACTTGTCCAGATTCTGGATGTGGTTTGTCCTCAGTGGCCACAGTCTCTTCTCGGCATCAGCGTCGCGGGCGATCTCTTCGCTTCGGCTTTTGCTGTATCGCCCTGGATCGAAAGCGTTCGCAGTCGTGTCTCCCAGACTGGCGATGGTGATAAACCAGTCATGGTCACGTGGGATGGGCATGCGCTCCTGGTCCATGCGCTCCGAAATCTGTTCAATCAGTTGATGGACGGTGCGTTTGCCAAGACTTGCTTCCAGTTGAAGGCGTTTATCAAGTCGGAATCCAAGCTGGTGCAAGAAATTGGCCACGAACCAGGCAATGCGAGTAGCAGTAGTAATACTGGTGGTGGTGATGAGGGCAACGTGACGCTCACTGAGATCTTGGCGACCACGAGGTGGCTCACCGACAAAAGGGTCCGGATTCGCAAGTACTTGGCCGAAAACGAGCCAACGAGCTTGGCGATGGCGAGCCGCCCGACGGATTCGTGGTGGCTCTGCTTGGCTCTGTTTGACTGGATCGCATCGCTGGCAGCAGATACCATCCAGAAGATACAAGATACCCACACACCAAAAGACCAAATGGAACGAATTCGTGGACTTGGATCGGAAATTACAGTGGCGTTCCGAGTCATTCCTTCCACCAGCGATCTCAGTACCACGACCACTAGCACGACCACCACGACCACGACCATGATGCTACCACCACCAGTGGATGTTGCCATACCAACAATCAATCACACTGTCCAGTATCTTGGCACAAACCAGTCCTTTGCAGCCACAAAGACGGGCATGCTGGAATTCATCGTGGAGCTTGGCTCGTTTGTGAACAGTTTGTTGTCCACTTTCCACGACCACGAGCTGGATACCGTGCTCGCGTGGCTGGGAAAAAGTGTGGCGACGCTTGTTGAGACGCTGGAAAGAGGACTTCACCACGCAGGTCTCTGTCTTGTCCACGATCTCCAGGATGCGACGGCAGCACCGCCACTGCCACCACCGTTGTTGACACAGGAACTGGCTGCACTGACTGGGAAAGAGTTTTCCACTTTGGTCGCTGGGTACCACCGCTCGCTAAAAACACGATACACGGAGGAAGAGCTGGATGCGATGGACCAAGAGCACCAAGCACTCAAGCGCGCCATGCGCGAGAAAGAGTTCCGCGCGGATGCCGCACCAATGGGCCGTCCAACTACCCCCACAGCAGCTTTGGCTTTGTTCGATGCCGCCTGGGCACGCACGCTTGGCCGGTTCCGGTTGCTTCACGCGTTTGCCGGTGGACTCGCGACGATGTTCCCATTTCCACGCTCCAGCGACTTGCTCAACACCAGTAGCCACGCACCGCATCAGTCCACCACCCCCGATCATAGGGGGCAGACAGGACCAGCGTTGCTGGACTTGGCCATCGAAGCGCCACGCCATGCTGCTCAATTTCAGCAGCTCCACGCCCTCGCTGCCACGAACAAGTAGCAGCAGCAGTAGTGGGTTTTTTCTCTGCTAAGTACCGTAATGATGTTTTGTTTATTGTGCTCTATTGATTTTATATACCCTCTATACATACTCTACAGTAGAGGCTCATGCATTTTTGTTTCCCCTTCCTCTTTGTCCCTCCCCCTTCATTCCTTGTGGGTGCTCGTTTTACGCGCCGTTAGCTTGGTCAGCAACACACAGTGGGCACACCAAGCTCACGTTGAGTTTCTCCAGGATACACTCGTCATGGAACCGATGGCCGCACTCGAGCGTGGTCAACGACACGTGCCGCATCATCATCATCTGTGGGTCCACGGCGACCGACAAGTTGTTGTCGTTAGTCTTTCCATCGGAAGCTTCCGATGACGAGCACGTCGACGAGTCCGATGTAGGATCACTGGACCGCGAGACGCTCGGTGCGATAGTAATACTGACCTTGTCGCACGGCTTAAGCGGCAAATCACAGATCGTGCACGTATCTTCTGGACCACACATGCTCTTTCGATCATCGCAGGAAGCAGCAGCAGCAGCCGCAGCATCCCCACTCAGGGACACCCTGGATTCCAGTACCGTGTTCGCAAAATCGGCGCGGTCAAAGACCATGCCTTCGTAGAGAAACGTGTACATGATCTTTGGCAATGCCTGTGCCGAGATACAGCAATCCAAGTCGCGGTCTTCTTTCATGGCCTTGAGAAGCGTCGTGATGAAGCTTTGCAGCTCAGTGAGCCTCTCTGAGACGACGCTGGCTTGACGGGAGCGGAAAAAATGGCGCCGTGGGAAATGGTGCGTGACGAACATGAAGATCCACGGACAGTTGGACTTGCACAAGTGGCCGTGGTCCAGTGCGCGTAAAAGAGCCTCTCGCAGCTCCCAAAACTCTTTGAAAAGACGCACCATCTCCCACGAGCGTCCAAGCGCGACGTTGGTCACTTTCATGACGTACCGAGGTCGCGATAGTTTGTTGGCCGGTACAAAAGCCTTGACAAATTGCACTTGCATATGCTCAAGGAGCGATACGTGGAGCGAGTTGAAGGCGGAAATGGCGCCAGTGCTGCCACCACCGATCGAGTGGCGCTCGAGACGGCGCGCAGAGTGCATCATTGATGGCGTTGAGGTCTCATGGAGCGATCGTCGGCTGCGGATACTTGGACGCGACAGGAACGGTGGCCGCTGCATGTCGTTGGAGTTTGTTGGTTTGTTGGTTGCAGGTTGTTATTGGCGTTGGTTGTTGATGTTGATGTTGGTTGTTGGTTGTTGTTGCTGATCCCCACAGAGTTGTTCTCAATGCCAGAACCAAATTGGATTTGTACAAAACGAACGGAGTGCTGGGTTGTGCAATACTGTCCAGAGTTCAGTGCAAATGAACTGATGACGCTCGTGACCCAGGCTCCAGTGGAATGATGATCATGCTTCTCTCCCGAGTCGGGGGGGGGGGGGGGGGGG
>JAADWJ010000601.1:0-14941 GCA_023336165.1 Pythium monospermum | reverse complement strand
TTTTTTTTTTTTTTTCTTTTTCTTGAGGGTAGAACTCATGATCTTGGGCTTCATCAGTCTTGGCATCAAAGTGTTGAAAGAAATGGCGCATTTGGATGCCTACGACCCGTCGCTCATCGCGTTCCAAGCCGCCGATCTTGCCGTTTTTCTCATGGCCATGGCGCTGATCGTTCAAGCCACTTGCATTTTCTTGCGACTGCGTGTGAAAAACAAAATGTGGGATCACGCCGAGCTCATGGGCTCGGACGATCTGCTGGCCACGATCAAAGACCACACCGCATCCGTTGTGGAAGCGCAAGCGCCAGCGCCAAGCAATTCAAATACACCTGCAGCAACACGTAGACGCACCACCACCACGACAACCGCGAGCCACAAGAAGCGCAAGCAGCAGCGCGTCGTGCGTCCATGTGACTTTTACGATTTCGTGCAAATGCGGCTCATGCGCCATTTTTTCCTCAAGCGCATGGCGCTGCCCGAGTTGTTCCCCTTCGCCAAGTACCTTCGCCAGGCTCAAGAAAGCCAAATCAGCCACATGATCGAAGTCGACGTGTCGACGTGGGTGCTCTTGCTTTCTTTTGGATGGGGCATGCACTTGTTGGCACTGACGATCCATGCCAACACAGAGCTCAACCTCAGTGACGCACTTGTGCCGGCGTTCCTTGTTGTATCGTGGCTCTCACTGGTTTTTCACATTGCCGTGCAGAGGTACTTTGCCTGGGCCATTCGTGAGCTGTTGTTTGCAGCGAGTACGTTCACAGGGCGATCGAATTGGCTCGTGTGTCTCGAAGAAATCGCGCAGCATGAAACCAAATCGGCGAATGCCGAGGTCGCGTCGCAAGCGATCCAGGCGATGGTATCGGTTCGTGATACTGAGCGGACACGCAAGAGCAAACGGCATGGCCATGACAACGACCACGGCCATCATGGCGCGGACAAAGGCTTCCAGGCAATGTCCAGTGTGGCTCGGAATGTCAAAGAGCGGGTGACGTCATCACGACAACTGACGACGAGTAGTGGTGGTGATTTGGAAAAGGGTGCGACTCCACAACAGCGCAACGCCGGCGAGGACTCGTACAAGGCGATCAAGATCAAGTGGTTCTCACGCAAAGTGTGGCATTTTGTGGTCGTGTCGGCGTTGATGGTCAATGGGTTTTGCGTGGCGCTCTTCGCACAGTGCGTGGTCTTCCATTTAGGTGACGTGGTCAAGAACATGGGCGTCGCTGCCATTGTGTTGCTTGTGTTGCCGACACTGGTCAACGTCCTTGTCCTGCAGCCCAAGATCATGTGGGGCTTTACGCTAGTGTCCAGTGTCGTGCGCGTGGATGTGACCGCGCTGAGTGAAGTGATTGACCACTTCACAGAGACTGTGGAGCTTCGATCGCAACTCGTGGAACTGATCATTGCCCACTTGGAAGAGCACGACAAACCCGTGGAGGCACTACTCCATGCGCTACATGCTAGCGATCCGGATGCCACGGGACTCATTGACGTGGATGATCTTCGTGACTTGCTGAGTGGGTTTGGCGTCTGTCTGTCGTTCTTTCGTTTCCACAGCGTTGCTCGATTGGTCTTTGTTTTGAAAGGCACCATGGTGCCGTACAAACAGCTGATCCGCTTGGTTCAGCTTGGCTCTGCACCAACTGACCACGATGGTGTCGTGCTGCCCCATGAACCAGCAACCCATTTGAAACCTCTACGACCCATGAAGGAAATGAATACTCCACATATTGAAGACGTGGATGTCCCTCTCTCTCACGCGCGCAACCGCGGCATGTCCCACCAAGCTGGACCAAGCATGCTGCAGTTTGCCAGCCATCGCATGGCGCGCTCGCTCTACCAGCTTGACCTGCACGAAGACGGCGACGAAACAAGCACTCATCCTGCTACTACGCCAACAACCGCAGCTGCTTTCGGTACTGGCGCCGTATTTGACGCTTCCAGCGTGACATCCTGTGTCGACCACCTTGGCGCGGCCAGCACAACGCATCACCAATTCCATCGTTTGTGACTCTTCATCAACAAAACCAGACAAGTGACCTACATTCTGGATTCCAAATGCGCACTTAATGCATCTAATAAACCTCAAATCCAAGGTGTTTCTATATTTTTTCTGGGTTGTTTTTTATGGACAGATATCGCACCGGTTAAGTTCGCAGTGATTTTCATTGTTTCCCCCGCGCGCGCGAAATCAATTCGATCGAAAGTCAACACTCGACGGGAAAGGGCAACCTTGCCAAAACGCGCATCTCTTTCCATCGATCTCCACGCGCCACTGGGAACGACAAGCAAGGCCGTCAACGTGTATCGTATCATCAAGCCAAGTTGCATAACTGTGGTTGTAAGCTATCGAACGAATTGCCCCACGTATCCAAGCGTTCACTATCAAGTAAATTAAACCATGGAAAACGTGATCAAGCAGGTGCGATTTCTGGACGATCCATTCTCGTGGCGGCAGCATTTATATTCCTATAAGACTGACACATAGATCATGGTAGGCCCAACGCCTGAAACGCGTGAACAGCAATAAATCTGTCGAGTGGGGCGAGCTCTCACTGGCATTGACCGAGCTTGCCGACGCCGTGGCAGACCCGCGCGTGACCGACTACACCCAGGCTATCCAAGAACACTTGGTGCCACTCGCAGTGAGTAGAACTTATCGCTATGAGACGCTTGAGATAAGAGGGAACTCCTCTCTGATGTCGTAATTATCTCTCTGTTTCCCCAAGGACGATTTCTCCAAGTTACTGCGCAGCATTCGCTCCAAACTGGTGTTTGACACGTGCGAGCAACTCGGTCGCATCGTCAAGACGACCCGCGCGGCGTTCACACCGCTTGCGAATTCGCTTCTCGCGGCGCTGGCTGATACCGCGAAAGGATCGTCCATTGCGATCCGTGACCCAGGCTTCCGTTTGTTCAGCGATGTGTCCGAGTATTCTCGATACGATATCCAGCTTCTCCAGAAAGTATACCGCAACGCCCCACAAGGTAAAATCCATTTGTTTTGTTCTCCATGTATTTTTGTACATCTAGAGAGCAAGAGACTGACAAACAAGCTGTATCAAATCACAGAGCGTGTGCGTGTGTTGATCCAGGAGCAATTGCAAATCGTGTTGACGTACTGGTCCAAGGGGGAAATGGAGCCATATTACACCGAGATGGTTGAAGTCATGCACCGTGGGCTCCGCGACCCATCGGTGAATGTGCGCACATCTTGCCGACAGACATTTTGCTCGTTCTCCGATCTATGGTGCGTTCCTGTATTATTTTAATGTGGATGATGAACTGTTCGAAATGTCCTCAACAGCATTTGCTTTTTAATAATTTTTATAGGCTGGAGCGCCTCGACGAGCTTGTGGATCTGCCTACACCACCTGCACGGGATTTACTAATGAAGGAGAAGCCCCACGCAACGATCACCAAGGCGATCCGCCAGAAATATGCCAATGGTGCCACGAAAGACAACACTCAAGAAGAAATCCGTGGGCTACGACGAGATTACCGTCGTCAAGGTTCGACAGCAGGTGGTGATGGAGACGACGGTGTTTTTATTGATGTGAGAGAAAGCCCAGGCCGTCCCACGCGGCGACCAGCAGAGACAGAGACTGCGAAGCGAGGTGTGTCGCCAGGACGAGGAGCCATTCGCGGTGCTTCGCCGTCTAGAACAGCAAGAGGAGTGTCGCCAACAGCGACAACACGGTCGTCATCTCCCGGTGCGTCGACGAGAAACGCATCTGAAGCAGCACAAGCGACGCGTGCGAACTCGCCTGGTAGAAGCGCCATACGCTCGACGTCACCACGCATCAATGGACGGGCGACAGCGTCATCGCCGCCATCTGCTCCACTTCGTACTGGCGAATACGAGCGGTATCTTAGCGTCACAGCGGCTGCAACGATATCCGATCGCATGGGTGTCACCACTGGAGGTGTAGTACCGGTGAAACGAGTCAGCATTGTCGAACCGGTTGCGAGTCACACCGCTCAGCATACACAAGCAAATGCTTCTGACGACGGTGATGACTACCCAGTGTATTCATTGAATCCTGCTGCCTACCAGTCGCCACCCACTTCGCGATTTACAGTGCACGAGACGCGATCTTCTCGTGATGCGTTATCATTCGACCAAGACAACGAAGGCAGCCCAGACTCGCCTATGCTGAGCTCACTAGACGTCCCACAGTTTGTCGTGAACCACCCAATCGCAACAGGCGAAACAAGAGGAACGCCAGTGACTTTCTCCAGCTTTCAGTATTCTTCTGAAGCGATGCAGGACGCAGATTCATTCCTAGATCACCCAATTCCAAGCTCCGTGTCAGCGCCAACGCCACGCGCATCGGCCAACGTCACTATGCGCGATCGCCCACGTGGTCGCAATCAAGAACTCGTAGGTCATGTTCCCGAGGAAGATGAGGCCAATTTCCCATCGATTGCGCCACATGTCACAGCCGCCCACGTCCCAGACGCGATCGAGAACCGTCAGCCGCTAACGGAACTCCCAACTGTGTCTCCCCCGTTTGCTCATCCACGTATTGTCGAAGAACCAACGCCTCCACCTCCTCGCGTGAGCATTGCGTCGATGATGTATTTCCCCGAGCCGTCAGTGGACGAATTGATGGATCAGTTTGAAGCGGAGAATTTGCTGCATCAACCAGGCGATGAGAATACCAATAAGGAAAACATTGCTGTTCGTCAGCCACAAATCCTATCCCCACAGAGTGCTGACGCACTGGCAAAGTTGAATGCTGCTCGTGCCGGGTTGAAGGAGGTGCGAGAGCAAAGCGAATTTGGGAACTTGGGACTGCAAGTGAAAAAGATGGGCCACCCACGAAGTGGCCAAGAACAAGTGGCTGTTGACCAGAAGCCTCGTGTCACGCAGCCATTTGCTCCGTTAGCACAGAACCGTGGTCTCGACGCTATCGTCAGTGCAACTGCCGTGGAGCAGGAGCCGGCGCCAACACCAAGCGCAGCGCGCCCACGCGACGATACAAGTCCATCAGTCCAAGAAACACAGAGCGCCTCGCCACTCAAGGTTGACTTTCTTGCGCCGTCCGTACAGAGGGTTCACTCTCCTCCATCACGGACGCACCAAGAACCACGCCCACGAGTCACAACCACAAGTGAACGAGAGATGGAGCGAAAACCGTCCCCTGATTTTGTTCGAGCTGCTCCTCAGGTGCGATTCGCGCCGCCTCAGCAACTATCAAGTGCGACACGTCCCCACCAAATGCATGAACCAGTTTCTCGTCAGTCGAATCGACGGGATGACGCCATGCGAACTGGTACCAAGAGTAAGCACGAAATACTTCGTGAAGAATCGACTGCTCGTGATGCTTCAGCAAACGACGGCGGCCAACATGAGCGAAAAGATGATACGCGTGTGCGTCCTGAACCAATTCGCACGACAAATTCCCCAGATGTGCACACCGAGCAACCTACCCCGCGACGTCATCCTGTGCTGAGTCCAAAGCCACAACGGGTAGACTCTGGTATCGTCAGTAAGATGGTGTTTTACTTTTGCCTCGTGCTCGCCACGCTCTTTGCTGTGTATGGGCTGATCCGTGGAGCCACGACAGTTCGTGATGCGAACGCCTACCACCAAGCGATGCTCGGTCGGATCCACCAGTTTGAAAGCAGCATCGTCGAGTCCCACGATTCGCTCCGCAAAATGGACGAGAAGTGTGCGATGTGGAGTGAACACGTGCGTGAATTGACTGAGCAAGACGAGTTGAATGCACTTCATCAGTTGGAAAGTATCCAACAAGAAGTGGACAAGTGGCAGATCGAGATGAAGAACGACTTGCTTGAGTTCAAACGCTCGCTTTCTGGAGATATCATTGATGCCGCACTGGCGCCATTGCGCGAAGCAAACAACACCACGACCGACGCGGCCGATTCCACCGAACCAACGACGTGAGGATGATCTATCTATCCATCTACCCATCCATCCACCCATCCATCCATTCACTCATTTTTGAAGTCTTCTCAAGTAGTGTGCTTGTATTTTTTTATTAATCTATCTGATGACGACCAGCGTTTGCCCTCAACGATCGTTCCACAGCTCTATTCTGCGTCTTCGTCCTGCGCGTTCTTGTCGACTGCTACGTCCAGCGTGGGTTTTGCGAGACGCAAGCGATCCAGTGCGTCATGGCCCTCTTGGCCCAAGCTGTTGCCCCCCATTTCCAGCGTCGTGAGCGACGCGTGGGCGTGAAGTTTGTCAAAAAGCTGGATGCTCAACTCGCCATGGAGCGCATTTGCACCAAGATCCAGCGATTTGATGGAGTTGTTGGCCACGAGAGATGGCAGAATGTGGGGCAAACCAGAAGCCAAGTTGTTGTTGAAGAACCGCAGCGACTTGATATGGGTGGCTGCGAGAAGCGACGAGATGCCGACATGGGTGAGCTCATTCTTGGCGAGGTCAAGGAACTCTAGCGAAGTGTTGGCAGTCTGCAAGACGCTCCCAATCGCTTGTGCACCAGCGTCTCCACACTTGTTGCCGCCAAGATTGAGGCTCTTGAGGCTCCTGTTGACCTGGAGCGCTTCTGCAAAGGCAGCACTGGAAGCAACAGTGAGCTCGTTGTCGGAGAGATCAATTTCTTCCAACGTCGAGTTGACTTGCAGCGCCTGCGCGAGCGCCACGGCGTGGGTGTCGTTAAGCTTGGTTTCTTTGAGGTACAACGTTTTGAGCGACTTGTTCTTGGCCAATGCATTGAAAAAGTCCGTAGTGGCGCTGGAAAGAGTGTTGAACGACAGCTGCAACGTCTGCAGTGAGCAGTGTGGCTGTTCAAGTAGCTTGGCAAGGTGGTCCAATGCGTCCCCCGAGATGTTTGTCTCAATGAGCGACAGCGTGTCGAGCGAGGACCGCTCATTCAGCTGCAAGCCATCCACGACGGCTTTCACTCCTTGGTCGCCAAAGGCATTGCGAGCCAAGCTGAGGTTCTTCAAACTTGCATTGGTCTCCAACAGCTTGCCGATGGCGACGGCGCCGTCGACACCAATCGTCTTGTGCTCAAGGTCCCACGTTTCAACAGCGGACTGGGCATTGCGCGCGAGCCCAGAGCAAAGCAGAGCCACATTAGCGTCACCGAAGCCATCGTCACCGATGGAAAGGTGCTTGAGTGTCTTGTTCGCAGCGAGCGTGTCCACAAACGCCTGTGCGCCAGTGACGCCAAGCTTGTGACCGGACAAGTAGAGCTCTTCGAGGATCGTGTTGGTCGCGATGGCGCTCGCAAGTTTCAATATATCGGACTCGCTGAGCTTGCGGAAGCTGAGCACACACAAGTTTTTGCCTGTCACTGGCTGCTGCAGACGCTGCAGCAAGTCATCGACACCCGATCGCGCTCCCCACGCCATGATGTTGGAAAATATGATGGTGAAATGGCTTCCACGCATTCGTCAAATGCTGCTAGGTACGCATCGCATTTAAGAGTGAATGCTAAAACGTGTGGCCCACACAATATATCCATTTTTCTCTTCGATAGCACAGAATAAAAATGAGACGAGGAGATGATTGTGATGTCAATTAGTGGGGACGAAAATCAAAAACAATGCAAAATCCAATCTGATGTCTGCGCTACAAAAGGATCAAAGCTCGTCGATACGGTTCTCCAGTTGCCTGATCATCGCTTCGTTGCTGTCAGCTTGGTCCTCCATCTCCGCTTCCAGACGTTCACTCACCGCTTGGAGGTCCTCAATCTCCGCAGCAGAATCCTCGATCTGCGCAGCTAAATCCACAACCTGTTTCTCTTGGTCGTTGACTTGAATCTCCAGGAAGCCAAGACGTTGAACAAGTGTCGCGACCTGTTTCTCCAACGTTTCGCTGGAGGATGATACATGGACAAAAGAGCTCTCTGTTTGGAGAGCCACTTTTTCCAGGTGCTGTTCCAGTTGGGCCTCGAGCTGCGCTTCCAATGCAGCGATTTGTTGGTCTTTCTGCTGTAAAAGCGCTTCGTACTCCTCAATTTCGTCCTCAAAGTCAGTGATCAAGGCAATCATGGCATTCTTCATTGAGTTTTCCAGCTGCAACGAGGCATCGCGTCTCGTGGCCAGGGCACGAGGCCCATTCACGACAGGTGGAGCAGCAGAGACTGGAGATGGTGGTGGTGGTGGCACTGACAATGGGACTTGCACGGCCGACGCAGACTGGACAGTGGCTTGTGGTGGCTCGAACTGCATTCTGACTTGAGGTGGTGGTTGCCTTGTCTTGATCGAGAGGAAAATTCTCAAATGAAGGATTTGCTCCAAGTTGGCCTGAGGGGAGGAAAGGGAAGCAGTCCATTTCCATCAGTCGGTTTTCTTGGCAAAGGACATGCGAGTGCACACATCTTTCTCCCATCAACAATGTTCAAGATCACTTTTCACAAAATCGACTCATTTTCCAGAGAAAAGGTGATGGTGTGGCGTGTTTGTCTGATCAACCCCAATTCGTGTGGACCACCCACAATATATCCATTTGTTCTGGGAAAGGCCACCGTCACTTTTCACCACCACTGTCTGCAGAATATCATCCAGATGGAATAGTTCTCATGTATTTGAAGCATTTGTTGGTAGCCACTAGCACACGACTGCTATTCAATAACCACTTCTATCTCGAACACGTCTCGGTGGGGCACAAGTGGCCCATGAACTGGGTTCATGTATTTGTGGCATCGGCCTGAATCCTTGATCTGCGCTTCGGTGGGCTGATTGACCACCCGGAGATCCTCGACTTGCTCCTCTTGGGTTTCGCATTGAGCCTCCAGCCGATCAAACGTCACGTCCTCTTGCTGTAGACTGCTGCCCCTCACAAAGGCGCTCTCCTGTCGGAGAGCCACTTTCTTTGTACGTCGGGTAGGCTGCACCAGAAGCCGCGCTTCCACACCCGCAACTTGTTGGTCTTTATGCTGCAAAAAGCCTTCGCTTTCGTCTTTTTGATCCCCAAATTCGATTTGTAGCGACTCCAAGGTATCTCTCAATGCGTTTTCCATTTTGAAAAAGGCATCACGTCTCGTGGCCAGCGCACGAAGCGCATTCCTAGCTGGAGAGACGGATGGCGACGGTGGTGGCGCCGGAAATGGGGCACGCACGGTGGCTTGTGGTGGCTGAAACGGCATTGTCACTCGTACTGGATCGAGAGGAAATTCACGAATGTGCAACCGACCACGAAGAGCGCGGTCGCGAAGCCTCCAGTCTGGTCGATGATGGCTTGGGTGTGTGAGACGGCTCGACCCATCTATAGATAATCTTTGGCTTCCTATTTACCCTACTGGGAGCGAGACCCTTGAATGAAAGCACTGTAGTGCGACTCAAGTTGAGAGAACTCGTCCAAAGAGTGTGACACAAGAGACAAATATGGATGGGATTTTTCTCTGACGTTTTGATGAGAATTTCGGCTGTGGCATGGTGGCGTGCTTGTCTCTGTGATGGGGAGGGACCTTGGCGAAATTCAATCACGACCCATGGGGCGCGTGCATTCGAATCGAAGCGACAAAGGTGAACTCAAATCTGAGTGGCCCATCAACACAGTCCCATCGATTTGAACAGGCCGAATTGAATACTGAACAACACCACCAGTGGAGAATAAAAAAAGGGAACTCGACAATTAGCTGATTGATGAGCCAAAGGAAATACGCATGTGCCCCAATATGGTGGACCTAATTCGAATCGCAGGAGAACAGCAGTCATTTCTTTTCTGCTGATCCCCTGATATATTTCGGCAATGGTGAGTGTTGGTCCCTGAGTTGCCGCTGAGTGATGGTCATTCAACATCAATGATACGGGTCCCGTTTCTTACCAAACCATTTCCGAATAATACTACTTCAAGACGATGCCATCCCCAAAGAGCCACGCGACAACTCGCACGAGCAGCGACCAGCTCTTCTTGACACTGGAAGAGCGGCTAAAGGGCCTTTTGTACATGGAAGTTGACGGTACCTTCCTGGATCGTGAGCACCGCTGCGTGAGCCAAGTCGCGCTGGTCGTCTCGTTGGATCTTGTGGTCCCTGAAAAGAAAGAAACACTGCCACGCGCGCTCCAGCAAACACTGGATGCGGTCGCCACGCTTTGTGTGTATTCTGAAGGCCTACGGGACAACGAAAACCAGTTCAATGCCTTCTGGATGCGGGTTTTTGCGTCCAACATGGTCAAAAGTTCGTGGGTGGCATTGAACGAATTGCCGTCGATCCAGTCGACACTGAGATGCCTCTACGCGGTTGGTTTCCATGTCAAATTGAGCTGGCAAGACCAGCCGCTTGTGCCGTTTGTGATTGAAGCCATCCGTGGGTTTTTACAGCCCTACGACAAGTACGAGCACCGCGTCGCACTAGACGCAGCTGGTTCTGGCCGTCCAAGTGTCCAGATTCGTCCACTTCAAGTCGCGATCGAGCTCTCCAATTGCCAGCTGAAGGAAACGCATGTCAAGCGGTTGATGGAGGCACTGAAAGTTCCAGAACAGATCACAACTTTGTGTGAACGAGAGATGGTACGCGCGCTTCATCTGGCTGGGAATCCACTCGATACGGCTGAACTAAACGCGATCGCCAAGCTTCTTGAGTCTTCTTCCACACGCCGCATTGATTCGCTTGGCTTGATCGATGCGATGCCACTCGATGCGACTCGGGCCAGCTCCAATCAGTACACCAAAGCATTCAAACGGGTTATGGTGGCGGCGTTCCGGTCCAAGATCGCTGCCCACAACGACCATGGGTTTGCGTTGTCACTGGCAGGAAACGGCGGACTACGGCCAAGCCACATCGTTGCGCTTCATGAAGCGCTTGCAGGAAGCGGCGTGACAAGGCCCCTGCAAGCGCTTTCGTTCGCTGGTATCTATCTTGACAGCGACGCCACGTGGGCCCAGATCGGAAAGCTCCTATTCGACAGCAGTGCTGCTCTGGCGATCACGATGAAGGACAAGTGCGAACTTACGCTGAGTGCAACAGGCGGCCACGCGAGCATCTTAGTCGGGCTGACACAACTGGTGAGAGCAGCTAGATCCCAAATAATTCGCGCACTCCAGGATCACGTGCCAGTGTACTGCCGTGTGCTTGGTCGGACCCCAGCCACCAAAGAGCTCTCGAGAAGCACGCTGTACAAAGTGGTGGGCGTCAGTAGAAACTCGGGCAACTCGTTCTTGATCCAAGTCCCTCATGCGCCTCGCGAGAGCCCACCCACTATCGTAACTGACAGTATCAACCATGTGGACGAGCGCGCTGAACCAGTGGTGTTGAAGTGGCTCACTACAGATGAGATCTCGTTTGTCCGTATCGGCGATACCGACAGTATCCGATCGAGATTCAGCAGATTAGTCCTGGACTCCAACGACATCTACAATGATAAACCCAGTGTGCTACTGCTCGAGGCCATGGGTCAAGATTTGAGGTGCATTGCTCTTCGTGATTACCGTCGTCTGTATGAGTTTATCGGGCCTGTGCTAGCTCGCTGTCCACGACTGGAGGAACTGAACTTGGATTACTCTCACATCCAAGATCGCGGACGGAGAGCCGTGCCTCTATGGCCCAAGTTGACCAGCGAAAACTGGCGCTCGCTTCAAGTGTTCTCCGCGGTGGCGAGCCACATCTCGAATGACAGCCTATCGACACTACTGTCCACGCTTGCTGGCGTCCCAGATCTCGCGCTGCAGCATCTTTGCTTTGGTGAGGACACCACCTTTAATGCCCAGCGACTTCGTACAGTGGGTGACATAATTCGCCAGAACAAATCCATTCAAGAGATCACTATTGGCTGCAGCTTTTTGAACTTTGATGTGGCTCGTGGTGTGTGGAAAAACGAGTCTGCTGAGAACGCTGTCCTGCGAGATCAAATTGACCAGGAACTACGTGTGGAAGGCCTCTCAGTGGAGAGTAGACTGGCCTTTCTCAGTGTACTGCCGAGGCTTCCAAGTGCGGTCCAGCAACATCTCGATACTGGAGTGATCGCCGAGATTTTTAGGTTTGCAGACGCAAAGAAAGCGCGTAAAGTCACGTGGTACTAATACAGTGCAGTTGTAGTCCAGTGAAGGCTTAACCCATACGTAGGAAACGCACGAATACAGCAACGGCTGGGCTTAGAGTCAGTATGAATGGGAATCTGTTCCTGAGATTCTGGACCACGGGCTAATAGACCATGGCCAAGGTGGCTGCGTTCCTGGCGCAGCTTTATGAAGCACATGCTCCGTCAATATGATCTTCTCTCCTACTGGTGACCATCGTGCGACATGCGGACAGGAGTGATGGTTGATTAAAACAACTTGATTAAAATCAAGTTGCCTCAGAAGCCAACCCAGGGCGGCAAATTGGGTTCAGAACCGCACCGTAAATCTGAATTGTCCATCAGACAAACACACACATTTGCCATTCATCCATGGAAGATGGACGTCTCATCCTCGTCACCAGCAGCAGCCGCCGCGACAACCACGTTGGCATCGCAAGACACTGCAGCGCCCCACGGACGCATGAGCGACCAGCTGTTCCACCGCCTGCAAGCGCGCCTGAAGGGACTTCTCAGAGTCGAGATCGATGATGCGTTTCTCAACCGCGACCACTACTGCTCGCGCCAAGTCGCGCTGACCATCACCACATGTGGCTGCTGTATTCGAATGCGACCAACACTGAACGCTATCGCGACGCTGTACGTGTATTCGGAAAGCCTCCTGCGCAGACCCGCACGCCTACAAAGCCTTTTGGATGCGGGTCTTTGAGTCCGAAATGATGGAGGAGCCGTGGGAGCTGGCATGCACTTGGAATTTGATCCACGCGGCGGTGCCGTGTATACAAGCGCTTGGTCTTCAGGTCCAAGTGGGCTTGAACCACTCACCACTCACGCCTGCTTTGGCGGCCACAATCGGCGGGTTTCTGAACGCGCCTCGCACAAAGTACGAACAACTGGTCACGAACGACGGTGGCCAGTTCCCGCTCCCCATTCGACCGCTGCAAGTCGCTTTGGCACTCTCCGAGTGCAAGCTACAACAAGAACACGATCTTGGATTGTTAATGGAGATTCTACGGATCCCACCACCATGCGACGATCTTTCAACCGACGACCACGGCGGGCTCTTGTGTGAAAGAGGAGTGCTGCGGACGCTGAAGTTGTCCGAAATTCCGTTGGATGAAGCCGAGTTGGTCATGGTCGCCCGTCTACTGGAAGCACCCCATACGCGCCGCATTGATTCCCTTGAACTTGACGCTATTATGCCCAAAGATGGCGCATGCATCCAGTCCGTTGCGTACATTGCCGCGTTCCGACGCGTCATGATGGCGGCGTTTTGCGCCAAGCAGTCCAGCCATCAAGAGTATCCAGTCTCATTGGTGGTGAGCGACAATGACGCCTTTACTGCGACTCATATCGACGCAATTGAAGACGCGTTGGCAGGAAATGGACGTGAGCCGACCAGGCGACGACTGGGAGCGCTCTCTCTGATGTATTTATCCTCCAAAGCCAGCCACGCGCTGTAGTCCCGCCTCGGGAAGTTTCTGTTTTCTCCTCTGCCATCATCGGCCGGTTCCCACAGTACAAGACCTGATTGTGAGCTTCATCTACATGAAATCGAAGACCCAATCACCATCGTGAAATCCATCCGTGACGGCCTGGCCGAACTTGTGGTCGAAAGCATTTCTCAAGTGGCTCGAGCGCTTGATTCCAAAGTGCCAGTGTACTGCCGTGTGACCAACAACCGTGGCCGCGGCCTAGCCAGTGCTTTCTACCAAGTGTTCAGTGTCCGCGAGGCTGATGGCTGCTTTCAAATTGGCTCTTCTTCAGGCAGCAGCAGCTCCGTAGCGTTTCCAAGCGAGCCGAGCAAAGTTAAGTGGGTCAGCTCGAAAGAGATTTCGTGTCTTCGCATCGCAGATACCGATATCGTACGATCCCAGTTCACTAGCTTGGTGATGGATCACCGAGGCCCAGAAGAAAATGTATCAAACCTCCAGCTGATCAAAGCGCTTGGGCCGGACTTGCGACGGCTCGCACTGCGCGAATACGATCGCTTGTACCAGTCCATCGCTCGTGTGCTGGACTGTTGTCCACACGTGGAAGAGTTGAATCTAAATAGCTCCACGAAATATATCGCGATCCCAACGTCGCAGAAACTCTGTGGGCCAAACTCCACGATGACCACTACCGCTCCATCCAAGTCTTGTCACTGGCGTCGAGCGGCATGGACAACGCCAGCCTGGAAGTGCTCGATCACGGCTAGCTGCAGCCCCCACCGTCGCATTGAAGTTCCTCCCCATGTGGGCGGGAGGATTTAATTTTGACGAAGATACGCTGCGATGGGTGCGTGATTTGTTTCGTGAAAATGACTCGCTGGAATGTATGGAATGGCGGTGTAACTTCGACGACGACGACGAGCCAGAGGAATTTGTATCTATGGGAGCCCAGATTGACCAGGAATTGTTGGACGAATACTGTTCTTGCGACACGAAAATCGCTTTCCTCAGTGTGTCGCCACAACTTCCACAGAGTCTGGACAGTTACGTGATCCAGAAGATTTTTCAATTCGCTGGGAGACGGAAACTGCGAACTGTCATGTGGTGATAAAAGCCGATTTGACGACAAGTTTCGAATACATTCGAGCCAGGATACCATTGATTCATTGGGAGGTCGCAGGGCTCTCACATGGCTGATCGGTTTGATAAATAGTGAGGTGGGTGGCGCCTGTGGGCCACAGGAACATCCAGGGATGCTGGACGATTTTTGTGAGTGTTGGTTGTTGAGTGATGGTCACCGGACTCTTCCGCATTTGGTACGGTTATTAATAGTGACCCATCAGTTCCCAAACTGAGAGACGACGCATGATGAGCGACGACCACCTCCTCTTCTCCACACTGGAAGAGCAGCTCAAGGGGCTTTTGCACATGGTCGTTGACGATGTCTTCCTTGATCGTGAGCACCGCTGTGTGAGACAAGTCACACTGGTGGTCTCGCTGAATCCGGTAACCAGTGGCAAGAGAGGAAGACTCCCACCTACGGTCGAACA
>JAADWJ010000600.1:0-14947 GCA_023336165.1 Pythium monospermum | reverse complement strand
GATACTGAAGTAACATTCGCCCCGCATTCGATTGACGTACTGAACCGTGTTCACTGAACAAAAGGAAGATGCCAACAGAATCCTGACTTTCGCTGCTTCATTCGTTTGATAAGTTACAGTACTGCGTGTTCTTCCAAGCATACTGTACGTGGCACGGCGACCGTGTACGTGCAACTTGAAGTGGTCGCCAAACTGCTTCTGTGCTCGCCTCTATAATGCGTGCATTTTTCACGGAACTGACCCCACTTCACCTCTCGGATCATGGAGCATCCTTCGTGTTCCATGTTGCGCTCGGCGAGCGAAAGATAACAGTAACGTACTGGAGTGTTCAGTATCCGGATGGGCTGAGCCATGCCTTTGTTGCGGACCGACTTCCATGCAGACTGATGGTCGGTCTGTCACTGAAAACTCTGAAATTTTGTGACACACCGACTATCACTCTTCACACCCCCTACCCCCTAACACAAATTATTGCAGGTACATGGAGCATTTTATCCTATCGATGAGAAGCATTCACGTTAGGGGTCGGCCTCCCAAGATGGCCTGTCTGCGATTTTCAAGCCAGAACGTCATGCGAAGGCTCTCCATCCCACGACGGACTGAACGCCGACATGACGCAAGTTGGTTGACTGCAAGTTTTGTTGGCGGCGCTCGACCAACTTTTTTCCGAGACACCACACCACTCTCTCTTATCCGGTCGGTAAGTCGCTGACCATTATTGATCAAACGCGAGGAGCTCTTCACAGTTGGGATGTTCAAGTTTAAGCGGAAAGATAAGGACGGCGAGTCCTCGTCGCGCTCATCGCGCAAGCTGCTGAGCACGACGTCGTCATCCTCCAAGTATTTGCGCGCGTCCTCCACGCAAGAGCCCGTAAGTGAGCCCAAGCCAAAGCACCGTGGAACAGGAACAGCCGCGTACGAGCAAGCCCAGCAACAGCGCACAGCGCGCTTCAATTCCACCAGCACGACCATGCTGGCCGACGATGTCGAGGATGTTTTCTATGCCCGTGGCGGCACGCAAGTGTACACTGGCGGCGGTATGGACAACGGCGTGTCTTCCTCGCGTGGCTTGGATTCCACTCGCTCCAACGATAGCTCCATGAGCTACGACGACGACAGCAGCTCGTACAGTGGGTACGGTAGCGACTACAGCAGCACGTCGTCCCGGTCGACGAGCAACATCAACGGCCGCGGCACGGAACAGCTTCGAGCCACGGGATTAGAGACGCTGAACGAATTGGAAGAAGAGGTGGTCGATCGCTCCACTGCGCGTTACGTAGGCGCTGGCGCAGCCATCACAGGAGCTGGTGTGAGTGCGTACGCCACGATGGGAGGAGGCGCACTCAGTGCCGGCGATGCCAACTCAATGCGGTCAGAATTAGTCGAGATGAAGCAAGAGATGCAGGCGATCAAGCGCGAGATGATGAACGAAATGCACTTGACCCGGTATGATGTGCTCAAGGAGATCACGATGCTCAAAGGCACGATCATGCAACTGGTGAGCATCATCCACCAGTCGGGTGGCGTCCAATACGACGCGGCGGCCGCCTCGGCGCTTGGCGTGGAGCTACCACCCGTGGCGCCCGAGCTTTCTTCCGATGAAATCGACGCGCTTTCGCGACGCACAACGACCGTCACGTCCAAGGTCAACAAGGAACGCATCACGACCACGCGCGAAGACCAGGTGCCCCCCGTGCTGCGCACGACCAGCACGCGCTTGACGCAGCTCGCACCAGTGGAAGACAGCGCGCTGTCGACGCCACTTTACCAAGAACAGATCGACGAAATGTTCCCCTTGGTGGACTGCTCCATTGACGTCCAAGTGCAAGCGCGGATCCGAGACACTGGCTCGCGCGAGTGGGTCTTTGAGCGCATCCAGGACTGGCTCGACTCGCGGTTCAACGTCGGCGCCGACGTGCTGCTCGCGATGGTCGGAGACGCGGGCTGCGGCAAGACCGTCGCGGCCGCCGCAGTCGCAGACAAGTACCATGAACAAGTGGTGGCGAGCCATTTCTGTAAATTCGACAAAAAGGCCAAGTCCTCGCCGCGCAACGTGTTGCTTTCGCTTGTGAACCAGCTCACTGGGTCGTTGCCATTGTTCAAGTCACAACTTGCGCGACTCAACTTGAAATACGTGTTAGAAGAGACCGACGTGCTTGTATTGGCTCGCAAAGTGCTCGTGGATCCTCTGAACTCGATCGAAGAGCCGCTCACGCCACAGTTTATGGTCGTGGACGCCATCGACCAGTGCCGCGTGGCCACGGGGTACAACGACTTGATGGATTTCTTGAGTGTGGTCATCCCAGAATGCCCCAAGTGGCTCGGGTTCCTCGTGACAAGCAAACCGTCGCCAGAGTTTGCGGCCAGTCTACCTGTCTCGTCTGTGCTGGATTTCAGTGCCAAGAACGCCAACTACCTCAACGATACCGTGTTTCTCACCAGTGATATCGCGGCTGTCTTCCATGAGGACGACCAGCCACAGGCCAAGCAATTGCTGCAAGCCAAGAGCGGCGGAAACTACGCGTACCTGGAATTCACCAAGCAGGCGCTCACCCATCCAGGCATGGAGCAGCAACCCGAAGGCGGCGCGATCCCGGTCGACGTGCTCCATGACTTGCCGCAGTCACTTTTCGAAATCTACGAAGAGATTTTTGAAGACAAGTTTGGCAAAGGCCGCACCCGCTTATGGCGCAAGGCGCTGCCGGTGCTGCAGCTCATCTTCACCGCGGCGTCGGGCCCGTACGCGCAGATCACGGAGCAGCACGTGATGGACAGCCTGTCGTACTCGAAAGACGAAGTGCGGATGCTGCGGCGCGCGTTCATCGACATCATCTCAATCCGCCACGGCACGTACACGATCGTGTCGTCGGCTCTTTTTGACTGGCTCACATCCCCACAGCGCAAAGGAGAACAGTACCATATCGACGTGACCGTCCACGTCAAAGTGCTGCGCCGTGTGCTCAACGGCGACAAGCTCAATTTGCCTGGCACATCGTCTTCTTCGTCTTCTCTGACTCCGACTCCTGTGCCAGCCGCCAGTGTCGAACGCGTCACGACGACTTCCACAGGTTCGTCGTCTACGTCGTCTTCTGACCGCGGCTCCGGCGGAAGCGGCAACACGGCACGGCCCAGCGCACGCGTGGTGTCCACCGTGCAACCTCCGACCAAGCTGCATGAACCGAATATGAACGCAAGAGGCAAACCCGTGGGCATCCTGAAACGAGGGTCGTCCAAAAACTAGAGTGGTGTTGTTCTGTATCCTTCCGTCAAGAGGCAGCGGAGGCATGGAGGACACACAGTCAAGGATTGTGAGAGGAATGTAGTAGAACGTTGGCAAATAGTGGGCTTTTTTTTGCTGTTGATAGATATATAAATTAAATGGAAATACTTCCACCCCATGGGACCAATTTAGTACTTTTTTTTCTCATGGTGGCGTGCGGCGCATGCGCTTAAGCTGATCCATTTTGCCGACACGAAGCGTTGGTTTTGGTGGCGACTTTTGGAAGCTTTGCGAGTGGCCAGAGCCTGCCATCGTGGGTGTCCCTGGGCTGCTAGGATCCCCCACGGCTGCTTCAGCTTGCCGCATCTGTGGGCTTGGTGCTGCTGCCGTGCCATGATTGCTCTCTTTCTTTTTGTCTTTGCATTTTTCCACGCCCAATCGATGTCTCACGAGGCTCAGCACTTCAGCAAAGTTGCCACCACCACCACTGGTCGACTGGCTCGACGCCGCGTCGCCTGGGTCCCCACCAAACGAAAGACTCTGGGTGCCGACTTCGCGTGCGATAACCTCAAACGCTGTGCGGAGATACTGCATGGCCTGGGTGGCCGTGTCCCCACTGCTCACCACGCCAAAGACCCCGGCCGTGAGGCTGTCGGCCAGCAGAAACACCGAGCCAACACACCGCTCGACGTCAAAGCACACGCCGTGCAAGCGGCACGTATGGAAGAACGACCGGTAGGACATGGTGCTGACATTTGGGTGGAAGATGTAGTCCACGACCACGTAGCTCCGCGGTGCACCGATCCGGTCCAGCGAGCCGACGAGGCTGGAGAGCAACTGAGCCTCTTGCAGCACGAGATCGCCACCGTTGCCAGGAGGGACCGTAGACGGTAGTGTGAGATGGTATTGGCCAGTTTGTGGGTGGAGAGACCCACGATGGAGAGCGTGGAACGTCGCGAACGTCGCGGCCGAGTCGGTGAGGTACGGATGCAGCGCAATGGCCCAGAGCCGGTCCACTTGATGATGCGACGACGACGCCGTGTCCTCGCGGAACAGTTGCAAGTCCACACTGGCGTACCCAGTGAACGCGTGGTCCTCATAGAGCAATCGCCCGATGGCCTTGGAGGCTCCCGTGAGCGCTTCATGCGGCACGATGGACTGTGGGAACGCAAACGCGACGGGGCGCCGCCTTTTCTGCATGGCGGTCGAGCCATTGGTGAGCGCGTCCTGTGTGGACATGACGTGGACCTCGCCACTGGGCTCCACAAACAGATTGGCGCGAACAACGCCAATGGTGTGCGCCGGCATAGCTTCGATCACGACGCCGTACGTGGCGATCGCATTTTCAAACTCCCGCCACGAGGCAAAGACCTCGGGATGGCAGGGCTTGGTGAGCGTCGCAATCTCCTTCTCCAGTTCTTGCAACAGCGCGTGTGCGATCGTGTCCCGGATGCCTGGTTGTCTCCAGTACTCTGGCGGCTTCTTTTCGCGACGGATCTCTCGTAAAGTGGTCAGCGTCGCGACGTCCAAGACTGCTGTGCCCACACCGAAAGGGTCATTGTCAAGCCGTAATAACCATGCGTTTTGGTCCAGATGCGAGATGATGAGCTTGGAAAGAGAGAAGAGCAACTCATCGACGCTGTAGATATCGTAGGTGCCCGTGGGTACGTTCACATCGGCCTTGATAAAGAACCTCTTGCTGCCGGACCGCGTCATGAGTGGCACAGCGGCTCGTGGGTCGGGGAGACCCAGCATAGGGATCTGCAGCGTCAGCGCGAGCCGCTGGTCTTCGACGCCGGGCATGCCCATCACCAAGTAGGCCTCTTTGTCTTTGGTGAGCCGTTGGATCCTTCGCAAGCAGTGGGGCGAGTACAGCAAGTGGGTGGTCAACGAAAAATGCGCTGGGAACTGGGCCGCGTGTTCTGGGAAAACCAGTTTCACACGCGACGAGGCATTTGCGATGCCGCCGAGTTGCAAGAGCTTGATGAAATACTGCGAGATCTCGGAGGAAAGCTCAAAGGGAGAGACGTACACGATCTCCACGTTGGCATCCAGCACACCGGCAAGCCGAGAGAGCTGCAAGTTTTGCTTGACGCTAAAGTTTTCGATCGACAGGCGAGCGCGTTCGTCGATGGAGATGGACGGCACGTGGACGACGACGCGCCGCATCTGCTTGATGTCTCGCCACTGCGTGCGCAGCCGCGTCATCTTACTCTGCCATTGGCTTTCCAGTGCTTTGCGTCGTTGGGTGAGTTTGGCACGCAAGGCCTGCTGGCAAAAATACGCTCGCCACATTTTCTGGATCAGCATCGCACTGCTTCCGTTGCGACGCACTTTGCGGAACCGGTTGCGGTGCAAGAGCATGCGGAAGAACGCCTGGATCGTGGTCGCCGCGCGGCGCTTGCGGTCTTTGCCTTTGTACCGCTGGCCAGGACGCCGGATGAGCGACGCGACTTGGTCTTCGTTGACGATACATGACAGCAGCTCCTGGGTCGTGAACGACGCCATCTCCATCGAGGCGACGCCCATCAGCCGCTGCCCGTCAATGTACGCGAGCGGCACAAAGTACCGCATCAACAAATTCTCTAATGCACGGATCACTTCTTCAATACTTCCCCAGATCTCGTGGCCGACCCGCTTGAACGACTGGAATTCCGGTGTCTCGCTCATCGCACGGCCCTTGTGGATGATAAACTGGTGGAGACTGTACGTGTCCAGCAGCTCGTTATAACCGCGGATCTTGTCGACGTTCTTGCGCAGATCCTCCATGGAATTCACGTCACTTTCCTCTTTGTCATCGCCCTCTGTGGTCGCTTCTCCTCCGCCGTTGCCACCACTGCCACCATGCCTTATGCCGCCATCGTCGTCTTCGTCTTCGTACCGGGAATTCGTATTGTCACGCTGGTTGCGGCTCTTCTCGCCGTCATTCTCACCGTCAGGGAAGTTGATCGTCACCGTCTTGGCAGTGCGCTGCTCGGGAGACCGTAGCGCGTTGCCATCACCCGGATGTTCTCTCAGTTGAGATATGGGTACATTTGCTGCATCCATATCGAATCTGAGAGTTGCGAGGTTGAAATTCGATGGATTGGAATAGGGCGTCGCTCGCACCGGCTGCTCTTGGCGGCGGTAGATCTTGGCAGGCCCATTCGTGATCACACCACCGTTGCTACTTGTAGTATTGTTGTTGTTGTTGCCATTGCCATGGCTCGTGGTGCTTTGAAAAGCTGGCGTGAGGTCCACGTTGTGGGGTAGAAAGCCCCGGTTCAGCAGGTTGAGCACGCCTTGCTTGGCATCCACGGCCGACAGCAAAGGACGCGGCGCCGTAGGGTCCAGTTTGTTGACAAAAGGCAGCAAACGAGCGTTTGTCGCTGTCTTGTGCTTGGCAACTTTGCCGTTGCGATGGGACGGCGTCATGCCACCACCGCGGCGTGGCGGCGTCAATTCAGAAGATGCATGCAGCCTGCCGCTGTGCTTTTCCACGGTGCTGTTCTTGAACCGCTACGGATAGATACCAGTGTCAATTCATTAACATTAGCAAACTGGGCGCGTTGGAGTGGACCCTTTCATTTTGGCTGCTGCTGCTTACCCGGCGGAAGTAGTCCAAGTCGTAGTCATCACTCGCGTCTGCATCTGCGTACTCGCCAAGAGCTGGTTTCCGTCGCCTGCTGCCACGGGGACTGAGTGACGACGACAATGGGTTGAAGGGTTTCCGCACGGACGGCAAAGAGATCGAGTCTCCCTTCCGTTGCCGTAGTTTGGGACTCGTGGGGGCAGCCGTGACGATATTGTGGAGCACAAGCTCGGCTTTCATGCGCAGCTCGTCCTCGGCGCGCTGCAAGATCTCGTCGATCTCGGCTCCGGCGTTGTTGTTGCTGCCTCCAGAGTGAGTGCCATTGCCGTTGCCATTGGCAGTGTTTTGTGCAGCAAGCTGTTCACGCAGTTGGCGCAACTGGTCTTGGGTCTGCAGAAGAATGCGTCCAACATCTTCGATATGATGCTGCTGCTGCAGCTGCTCCATGGCGACCGACTCGCGTCTCTTCTACTCAAAACTTCAATACCCACTGCTTTGGTTGATGCGGTTTGCACTTGTTGAAGCGGTCACCCCCGACCTTGCCTTTGAGCTTCCTTTCTCTATATATACTGTATGAAAATGGCAGGCATTCCTGGCCGCCCAGTGAGCCATTATCTTTAAGAATAGCGAACTTCTTTCATGACAGCCCAGTCACCCACGCACACAACTCAGTCAGACAACTGGTAGAGCCATTGTATATCGCCATGAACATCCTCCACCTACCACTTGGCGCGACGAGCCAGCCGACGACGTCGACGTCGGTCAAGCCAACCTCGTGCGAAGGCTACGTGACCAAGCGCGGCCACTTCCGCAAGTCCTGGCGTGTGCGCTACCTTGTGCTCAATGGCGCCGACCTGTTGGTCTCGTATTTTGACAGCAAAGAGGCCGCGCGCACGCCAGGCGCGGTGCCCAAGGGAAGCTTTTACTTGTCCAGCATCGAAAAACACGAGTACTTTGTGGGTGTCCTGGGCGCGCAAGAGAAACCGTTTGGTTTCAAAATGGTGGGCCACGCACCGAGAAAGGGCTACGTGGAGCTGGATATCTTTGTCGAGGCGCTTGGCGATCTCAACAAGTGGCTCGAAGTGTGCCAAAACGCACTGGACTCGGCCAAGAAGCTCACGCGTCCTGGTACGGTGCTCTATTAGGGATTCCAGTAGTGTGTATGAGAGACAGAGACTGATGGTGTTGGATGTTGGATGTTGTCAGATATGTCGCCGACCAAGCCGTCGCTGTTTGGGTTCTCGCCAGCGACGTCGCCGCAGCAGCAAGTCAAGAAGCTCACCGCGAGCAAAGAGCAAATGCTCAAGCAGGCGATCCAAGAGATTGAAAGCGCCAAGCTTGTTGGCCGTGCGGGTTGCCAAGAGTTGGTCGAGCAAGGAGGTGCGTTGTGGCTGATAGGGTTTTGTAAGACTGGTTATGGCTGACCTTTTGCTGGCTGCGTACTATGGCAACTGCACAGAGAAACTGGACCATATTGAAAGTGAGCTCCGCCATGTGGACGATGACTTGGACTTTGGTGACAAGCTACTCAACCACATGAAGCGGCCAGGACTGCACATGTTCTCCAGTGACACGCGTGGCGCAGCAAAGTCCCCATCCAAGTCAAAACAGCCAAGCGGTGGTGGTAGCGCACTCAGCAGTGACACCAAAGCGGCGATCCTGAGCCAAGGCGACCAAGCACAAGAAGTGAGAGGTGCCGAAGTCAGTGACATTGAGCGCTTGGCCATGCTGCTGGGCGAACTGGAGCAGCAGGCCACGCTGCTGAACGAAGAAGCCATCAAAGGCACGACCCAGATCGAGCGCATCGGCGACCAGCTGGCGCATGTCAATGAACGCGTCCACAACCAGACAAAGAAAGCCAACACGGCGATCTCGCGTGGATAGAATGCGATGGATTGTATTTTGTACTACGTAGTATATTGCATTTTTGTATGCCTTTTATTTACTTGCGATCCATAAAATGCTGTCTCCGCATCAACTGCGTGTGACGGCGCATTTGGCCATCAAAGTCGGCGGTCTTGTACCGCGCGCCTTCGTCTTTGAGACTGGCGCTTCCGCCGTCCACGCGCTTGCCATCCATGTACACAAAGCTCTTGACGCCGGCATCTGCGAATGGTGTTGGTTTAGGTTTTTAGTACCTGGGTAATAGCCACCCACAAAAACTCAAACGCTGCATCCATACCTGCACTGCCGCGCGGCGTGACGATCTTCAAGTAGCCGATCTTGGACTGCGCGCGCTGCAAAAGCAATGCGACTCTGCCAATGGGAAAAAGAAGACAAAAATGGTGAGTTGGTAGGCTAATCTCATCATTTTCAGATGGCGATTTAACGCACTCTTTTGGGTCCGAAAGATCGCCGTGGTTACGAAACTCCGTGCGAATCTGCTGCAAGGTCGTCTCTCGCTTCGTTGCATCCGGCAGCGACTTGGCGAGCCGCAATAACCGCTTGTACATCGGGCGCAAGTCGGCGGCACTCATGATGATTGCTGTTGTCTGTCAACTTGTTTGTTTGGGGCTGGTGTAGCACCTCTATTATGTGATATCGCTTTACAAAGGAATGACAGTACCTATTGGGACCGAACCGAACTGTGAACCGGGACCCATCTTGGGTCATCTCAAGTGAACCGTCTTATCCCGCACCAAGAAGAACAAAGAGGAAGGAGAAGATTGCTGTGATCAGTTGTGGAGATTCCGGACGCGATGCCGACCGTCGAGTAAGTGCACGCAGTGATTAGAGGACGAAGCAGCCCTGGTACAGTAGAGAGGGCTGGCTGCTTGTTGATGATGTATCGTACCAGACAACTGACTGACTGACTGTATTGAATTCTCTCTTTGTAGTCTTCCGCAGAGTGTGGTGCCGCCTGCGAGCGGCGCGCCGACGACGTACCACGTCGTTGGCTGGGCGACTTGCCCATGGTACCGCAAGGCGCGCGATGTCGCGCTTGCCATGCAAACGCTGTACGGCGACTTGGTCGTTGCAGTGCCCGTCGAATTTGACTCACGTGACACGTACAAAGCGTGGCTCGCCGAGTCCAATGCCGCGTTTGCTTCTGTTTTTGGCGCCGACTCGCCCGCGCTCACGCACACGTCGTCTCCGTTTGTGTGGTCGAATGCGCATGGCTTTATCGGCGGCTGTGACGCGACGCTTGCGCATTTCCGCTCGGGCGTCGCCGCGCGGCCAGCTGCTTCTGCTGCTACGCGCGCCTCGCCCATTATGGTGCCCGTCGCGCTTGACGACACCAAGAGCTACGACTACGACTTGGTGGTCATCGGCGGTGGCTCGGGCGGGCTCGCGTGCTCGAAAGAAGCTTCCAAGTATGGCAAGAAAGTGTTGGTGCTGGACTACGTCAAGCCATCCCCCCTTGGCACGACGTGGGGGCTTGGTGGTACCTGTGTCAATGTCGGCTGTATCCCGAAAAAGCTCATGCACCAAAGCTCGCTACTGGGCGAGTTGATGCACCATGACGCCAAGGCCTTTGGCTGGAACATTGGCCAACAGGCTTTTGATTGGCCACAGCTTGTGGAGTCGGTCAACAACTACATCAAGGGCATCAACTTCAAGTACAAAGTCGAGTTGCGTGATAAGAAAGTCAAGTATGAAAACTTTCTGGGAAGCTTTGTGGACAACCACACGGTCGAGTTGTGGCACCCAAAAAAGGGCACCAAGACCGTCACGACCCGCCACGTTGTGGTTGCAGTGGGTGGGCGTCCGCGCTCGCTGAACTGCCCTGGCGGCGAGCACGCGGTCTCC
This sequence comes from Pythium monospermum, assembly GCA_023336165.1. Lineage (NCBI taxonomy): Eukaryota > Oomycota > Peronosporomycetes > Pythiales > Pythiaceae > Pythium > Pythium monospermum. The sequence goes on along the minus strand of JAADWJ010000600.1, from coordinate 4,406 downwards.
AGTGACGACATTTTCTGGCGCAAGACGGCGCCAGGCAAGACCCTTGTGGTCGGCGCTTCGTACGTCGCACTGGAGTGTGCTGGCTTTCTCAAAGGCATGGGCTACGACGTCAAAGTCATGGTGCGGTCCATTTTGTTGCGTGGCTTTGACGAAGATATGGCCAACCGCATTGGCGACTTCATGCAAGATGAAAGCCACATTGAGTTTATCCGTGGCTGTGTGCCGCAATCCATTGAGAAACTGGAAAATGGCCACTTTTTGGTGAAATGGAAGTCATCGGAAGGCGAACAAGTCGAAGAAATCTTTGAGACTGTGCTCAACGCCACCGGTCGTGATCCAGACGTCTCCAAGCTCAACTTGGACAAGGCCGGTGTGTTGCTCAACCCCAAATCGGGCCGTATCGCCGTCACCAACGAACAGACCTCGACTCCCAACATTTTCGCGATTGGCGATGTCATCGATGCGCCAGAACTCACACCCGTGGCGATCCAAGCCGGCCGCTTGCTAGCGCGTCGCTTGTACAACAACGGTACGGCGCTCATGGACTATGACAAGGTTTGCACCGCCGTGTTTACACCGATCGAGTACGGTTGCTGTGGGCTTTCAGAGGAACAAGCCAAGGAAAAGTACAACGGCGACGCCAATTTGGAGATTTACCACCAAAGCTACACGCCCCTGGAGTGGTCGCTCTCCGAGACCCGTGTCGCCGCGAGCACGTGCTATGTGAAGGTGATTTGTGACAAAAACGCCGACAAATTGGTCGTGGGTTTCCACTACTTGGGCCCAAACGCTGGCGAAGTGACCCAGGCCATTGGCTTGGCCATGAAGATCGGCTTCACGTACGACCAAATGGTCAACGTCGTGGGCATCCACCCGACGACCGCCGAAGTGTTTACGACTTTGGAAGTCACCAAGAGCAGCGGAGCGAGTGCCGCTGCCGGTGGCTGCTGAGGTTAAGTTCCCTTTCACCCCCGTCTCTCTGTCTTCTATAGAGATAGAGAGAGGGGGCGAAAGGGAGGAAGTTCTGCTGCCCACCATGGAATTACTTTCTTTGAATTGGAGCCGTTCACCCACTTTCTTTTTTTCTCTCAAGAAAAAGGGATAGTGGGTGTATGTGGTGTCTGGGGCTGTCGTGTGATGACGCTCTTTCTGTAAAATCTTTCGTAGATGGGAAATCGAGCCGACGGAATAAAACGACGCCCTTTTTTTGTGCGAACAAAAACCAAAACAGACCCGCGAATGGCTTCGCGGCGACTTCGCAAAATAACAAAAAAAATCAAAAAAAGAAGAGAGAGGCATCTCAAGTGATCCTCAAGTCAAATCAAAAAAAAAAAGAGACAGGGATATCTCAAGGGATGCTCAAGTCAACAACAGCGCAGATTGGATTTTTTGCCAGTAGCTTCCTAACGATGCGAACACATAATATACTACGATCTCGTGACGATATCACCTTGTTCAGTCGTTTAGCCACATCCTTGCTTTCTTCCACAGCAATTCTTTCTCGGCTTGCCGTACACGGTCCCGTTTGCCATCACGAGCAGCGGCTCTCCACGCAGCCAGCACGTTCTGCAACTTGCGGCGATTCAGTTGGTGTCGCACGCGTGTCTCTTGTTGGTGCTGGCGACTCAATGCACTTGCATACCCGTGGTGCCAGCGTCGCCACACGCGATGCATTTCATTCCATTGCGACTGCCGTCGCAACGCAAGTGATTTTTGCTGCGTGGCCAGCTGAGCGAGCTTCCACAGTTCCAGCACACGGCGACACACAGTGTGGTGGTGATGGTCCACCGCCATCTTGACTCGTTCCCGTTCGACTTGACGCCGACGCCGTCGCTGGTGCTCGACAAATGCCAGCCATGTGACCCACGTCTTGTGGGCCACACGCAACGTATGCCACCTGACTGCGTTTTGCTGAACCCGCTTACTCACAAGCCACTGCTGCTGCCAGGGGCGCCAGCCGTAGTGGAAGACAAGCCGTAACTTGTCATGGAGCAAGGCGCTTTCGTTCTTGATCATCGAAATTTCTCGCAGCGTGGCCTTTTCACGTGCTACTCGTTCCTGCTCTCGCTTTTTCTGTCGCACACGCTCGCGCTCGTCTTGCTTTTGCTGTTCCAATAACGCCTCGCGGTCCGCGACTTGCTTTGCCAGTGCTTCGCGTTTCTCGTGGTCTTGCTGTTCGTATTTCAACTTGAGCTGTTCTCGCTTTTGCTTGCGCTCCATCGCTCGCTCTTGCATGGTCACGTAAAAGGCATCCGGTGGAGGTGGTGCTCGTGACGTGGACGTCGTGTCCTTGGGTTTAAAATCTTCACGCGTCTTTTCCATAACCTCACTGGTGTCTTGTTCCTCATGAGATGGCTCGGCCGTTGTCTTTGTCCACGCGGTCGGCTTTATCTTGATGCTCGAAGTCTCCTGTGGAACTGCAGCAGAAGTGTCTCCATGGGGAGCTCGGGAACAAGGAGGAGGAGGATGCCGAGTTCTAGTCCTTGGTTCGGGAGGCTCCTCTGTGGTTATCTGCTGTGGCGGTTCATGGTAATCCGTCACTTGCACAACTTGCTTCTCTTCTTGTGGTCGCGCGAATTTCTCCACAAGGCGTTGGGCCATTTCTCGTCGCCGCTGGATTTCCAAATCAAACGCTCTGGTTTCTCGAGCTGCTTTCGCCACCGACCGCCAATGGCAAAACCAGACAGGCAGATGTTGGCGGCGGTAGAATGCATCCGCTTCTTGGAGTTGCTGCTTCTCATGGACCAATTGCAGTCTTGTGTGTTCGGCCAGCCTGTCTCGCGTAGTGGCTCGCGCGTAGTTGCGCCACTCAGTCCACAACCGCTGCAGCAAACGCCACTGGTACGCGCGTGTGACGCTGGTCTCGTGGCGGTGACTCTTGTCCACACGGTCTCTCCAAATCGCCCACACTCGTTTCTTGATGAGTACCACGCGCATTTGTTCTTGAATTTTCTCTTCAAGAACGTCGGACTGTTGGTTTTCAGCCTTCAATTGGCGGAGTTTGGCGTCCAGAAGCCGATAATCACGCCCAGTAGAAGCTGTCGGTGCCTTGGTCACTTGTGCAGATTGGTGGAATCTCCCACCCGATGTTGTCGCAGTGTCTTCGTCTTGGTTGCTGGAAGTGATGGGTGCGTCAACACCCGCTTGTGGTTCAAGAGTTTGCTTTGTTGAAAGCGAGTGGCTTGCCTGTTTCGATAGAGCTCGAGTGGTAGCGGAATGGTGGTGGAGCGTCGCCTCTGGTCTTTTGGTGGCCACGCGTGGTGCTGGGGTATTCTCTCCTGCTTGTTTCGGTTTGGATTTGGACCGCATGGCACGAGTTTCTTGCTGTTTCTGCATCCTCTGTAGTTGTTGTTGGTCGTGCTGTTGTTGCTGGACTTCAACCTCTCGACGGCTTTGGATGTCTCTCAGTTTGGCAAGTCGCTCGGCCGTGCCTTGTGCTCGAGCTGCCACACGAGAAGGTGCCTTTGCTGAACTGGCCAAAGCCACGCGGGTGGTGGCTTGACGCTGCTGCTGCGCTTGTGTCTTTCCTGTGCGGATCGCGTTTGCCCGCTGCTCGACTTGGAATCTCGTGTTGATGATCTCTCGTGCTTGCATTTTGGCAGCTCTTGCCACGTCGGCAGTGGGTGCGGTGTCCTCCGCTGCCCCGTGGATTCGCAAATGAGGTACAAACGCGTTCTGCTTGCCCAGTAGTTGATCCGAACACTCCCGAGCAATTCCGTCCTCCTCTGTGTCTTGGTCATTTCTTTTGTCGAGAGCTCTCAAAAGTTGGCTGGCGACATTGATCGTCGGTGAAGCCGATGGTTTGGGAAATCCTCTGGTGGACCCAGACTTGTAATCGTGGCGCTTGGACTCTGTCTCTGGTCTGTCCAACTCTATCGCTGCGTTGCGGACAGTGTCGTCTTCGTCCACGTGATCATTGTTGTTCGGCGTGTGCTTTTTGTTTTTACCAAAGAGTAGTTGCCACGTGGATCGGCGCGCGTCATCGTCAGGCGACGTCGCCATTTTGACTGATAACTACGTCTGTAGCTTCAAAGCAACCCGTCGACAGCAATCAAATGCCCTTTGATGGCTTTCTTGAATTCTGTGGGACGTGCTGCCAATCTTTTCTTGGTTGCACGCGACACCGCGACGAAAATACCCGCACCATGATAACAGTATCAATAGCCAACACAAGTGGAACGCCGACCGTTGCGTTCCCTCCCTTTTCGCAATGCCGAAGTTGGAATTCTACGACGACGACGCCATTGTTGAACGCACTGCGCATTGCGGATAGAAACAAATGGGGATCTTTTCGAAAGAGAGTCTTGTTCAGTCACTCGCTGGTGCAGCCTGCTTCAGCATTGTACGTCGTTTAGTGCTTGGTGGACTGTAGGCATGAAGTTCTTCTTACCGGTTGCTTTTTCTGT
>JAADWJ010000599.1:0-14979 GCA_023336165.1 Pythium monospermum | reverse complement strand
TTTTTTTTTTTTTTTTTTGGTCTTGTTAAATAGGATTCACACCGATGACACGAAAAGTGATGGTGCGATGTCTTCTTCTTCTTCGTCTTCTGCTTACCTTCTTCACACACACACCGATAATACTAGATCGTTTCGGTTGCTTCGTCTTTGCTGAGATGCGGTTGAACGCCCCGATGGAAGATCGCAGACAATGTCGGATTCGATGCTGTTGACGGCAACGTGTACTGTGTATGGTACCACGCAACGCACGCAAGGTAGAGGGGGAGAAAACTAGCTGCGTAGTCTCTCACTCAGAGAGGCGGAGAACACACAAAGTCGCGAGAAGCGCTGATGGCGCTTGATCGTGCCTGCACGTCGAAAGTGAGTTGTCGCGCGTTCCTATTGCTCGCGTTTTCGCCCTCTTTCTCTCACCTCCTGCTGCGTCACACACACACAACATGCCCTTTGCGAGGGAGGGTTTCTCAGACGGGTTTCGTTCGACTTCTCAAACCCAAACCCGCCGAAGGCATTGCACGTCAACATAGAACAACAGGAGAAGATTCACGGTCCTGAAAACCGCGGTCGGCAACTTCACTACCACAACAGACCCGTCAAACCCATACCCGTTCAACCCGACTGGGGTTTTTGTCAGGTGTGAGGCTGACCGACACCACAACACACGAGTCAAACAACTTGAAGTGAGTATGGAGCCCACTTGTCGACGAACCATCACTCTGGAGCAGCGAAAAAAGTGACCCATTTTATAGTGTGGTCCACGCCAATTATGGGTCCACTTTCCCGAAAATTACAGTCTGGTGGTGATCGTTTCGTTTGACTTGCTGAATCCTTGTTCTGGCCCACACCAAGCAGCCCCATCCCCAAGCAAACCAAAAAAGCACAGAGAACCGAATCAGAGGTGGGGGGAGAAAGAATATCAACCAACGCTTCGCGACACTATCGGTATGATGATTCATCGCGGCGCAAGTGGTGCGAATCGCGCGATCATGAGCGCGAGCAGAGCGAGTGTGCGCGGCCACGTGGCGGCGCTGAGCAGTATTTCAGCGGATGCATCATCACCATCGCCGGTTTCCGGCGCCGAGCGAAAGCCACTCAGCGATATGCTTCGTGATTTGAAAGCCAGCGAACATTTTGATCTGATCGTCATCGGAAGTGGGCCAGCGGGCCAAAAATGCGCGATTGACCACGCAAAATGCGGCAAATCGGTCGCGGTGATCGACAAGAGGGACATGCACGGCGGTGTCTGTGTCCACACGGGAACAGTTCCGTCCAAGGTACAAGAGTGACAGCATAGCGTTCGAAAACGGAGGGAGAAACATGACTGATGGATACGTGTGTATGTTATCAGACTTTCCGTGAGGCGGTGTTGCACTTGACCGCGCATCGCCATCGCAGTTTCTATGATGGCGCGTCCAATCCAAAAAAGCGCTTTGGCATTGAAGATATCTTGCAGCGCGTGCGCAAAGTGGAAAACGCAGAGACCGATATCACGCGCCACCAGTTGCTTCGAAATGGCATTGAACTAGTCAACGGCACGGCGCGGTTTTTGCCCGACGACAGCAAGAAAATGGTCGCAGTGCTTTCCAATGACCACTACGAGACCGCGACCGATGCCAAGCGCCACACCAGCGCCGATATCTGCAAGCGGTATGTCTCTCTCTCACTGTGGCCTCCTAGTTGGTGACCTTCCTATAGGAACTGATGGAGTGCTTGCTTCTTCGTTTTCTGCTCAGTGTGCTCACAGCAGACAAGTTTCTCATCGCCGTTGGGACGCGTCCAGCGCGCCGTGATGATATCCCCTTCGATGGCAAAACCATTTTCGACAGTGATCAAATCCTTTGGGGTGGCGTGAATGCCGTGCCCAAGCGTCTCATCGTTGTTGGCGCGGGGGTCATTGGCATGGAATACGCGTCCATGATGAGCATCATCCCAGGCTCGGAAGTCACGGTGATCGATGGCCGAAAAGAAATCTTGGATATGGCCGACAAAGAAGTCGCCGAGGCACTCAAGTACGCGATGCGCCAAACGGGCACGCGCTTTTACACCGATGAGACCATCAAGACCGTGGAAAAAGCAGCGAATGGAGAAGTGGTCGTCAAGCTCAACAGTGGCAAGACGATCGTTGGCGATGGGCTACTGTACACGGTAGGCCGCCAAGGAAACATTGACGGACTCAACTTGGCCGCGGTTGGTCTGGAAGCCGACAAGAGAGGGCTGCTTCAAGTGGATAATAACTTCCAAACGGCTGTTCCTCATATGTACGTCACCACGTTACTATCCCCCTTGTGTAGCATACTGCCTGGTCTTGCCTTGGTATACTGTACACTGTGGTGTCCAGCTTATTGACTGGGTTATGGTGTATTTTCTCAATCAGTTATGCGGCAGGAGATTGTATTGGGTACCCGGCTCTGGCATCGACATCGATGGAGCAAGGCCGCTTGGCCTCTGTCCATATGCGAAGCGCGCAGCCTGTCCACAAGAAGAAAGACAAAGATGCCATGGAGCCAAGTGACCCACACTACCAGCGCACGCGCATGCGCTCGGGCGATGTGTTTCCCTTTGGCATTTACACCATTCCTGAGATTTCCATGGTCGGCAAGAGCGAACAGCAATTGACCCGCGAGAATATCCCCTACGAAGTCGGCGTCGCGCGATACGAAGAGCTCGCCAAAGGACAAATGCTGGGTGGTGTGCCTGGCTTCTTGAAGATCATTTTTTGCCCCAAGACACTCCACGTGCTTGGCGTCCACGCGATCGGCGAAGGTGCCACCGAGATCATCCATATCGGGCAAGTGGTCATGTCCACGGGTGGCACGATCGAGTATTTCCGGAACGCCGTGTTCAACTACCCAACTTTGGCCGAGGCCTACCGAGTCGCAGCTTTGCATGGCCTCCAAAAAGTCGAAGCATTGAAGAAACTGTCGATGGAACAACCGGAAGATCAAGTTGCGTAAAGAAAAAGAAAAAAGAAGTCTGGTTTTGTGGACGAATACAGTACAATACTGTACAGCTACAGGACAACAAGAACAAATATATATGGATATCTGCCGACTTCAATTGGGAGGGAAGTTGTTGCTCATACCAACAGCAGTGTATCCCGTCCCTGGCAATCGGTCGCGGTGCTCGCAGCATTTAAATTTATTGGATCCCATTCCCAGGATCCATCGGAAGTGTACCCATCCTCACCCGTTTTCCTGAGAATGACCATTAAAACCTTAAAACCTCGAGTTAGAATGAATGTACTTTACCGTCATTCCGCTTCTCACAAAACAACGAGTGAGATGTGGGCGAATTGGACAACAACAGCAGGAAATTCGTGGCGGTTGGCTTGACCACCACATCCGATTATCGCCCGCGCAGCTCACGTTTTGCTCGATACGCTCGGTGTCAACGAACGCGCGAAGCCACCATGAAGGACGACCCCTCCGCCCCACGTGGCGACGTGCATTACCCGTCGTTTCTACAGCCAAGTGCGCCGCCCATGGCGCAGCCGGTGTACCATTACGCGAACCAGTCGCAGTATGTGCCGCCGCACCAGCAACCACTCGTCCAGCAAGTGCCACCTGCGGCCATGGTGTATGTGCCTCCATCGTACAGCGGGGACTACCGTCGCGAAGGCTGTTGTGGCATGGTGTTCAAACTGTTGCTGTTCCATTTGATGAACGCGATTTTGGGCATCGCGGCCTTCACGATTGTGATCGCCGGCACCTCAATTTCGTTTGGGTTGTTGCCATTGTGTTGTTTTGGCATCGTGGTGTTCCGCGTTGTGCTTTATGCCGTTCGATTTCTCGCGCAGCTTGATGTGGAGTTGTACAACTACATCTCACCAGCCGAGGAGCATGTGTACGTGAGTATCCCAGAACGAGCAGCTTTTGTGGGACTGGAAGGCGAGCGACTCGCACCGAGCCTTTCGAACGTCTCGCCGCTGTCGCTGTTGGCGACGCTATACTTTCTGTCGATCAAGTTCGCCATGGGCATCGCCAGTTCGATCGCGCTCAGTCTCGCGATCTCGCTGCCCATTGCACAAATTGTGCTGCAGTACGCTGGCCCAGACGACGATGTTTACGTGCTTGGCACAGATGCCCACGACTTCAACTTGGAGACAGATCCACTGGGCTTTACAGTGGCCTGTGTGTGTTTGTTTATCATCAGTATCGCACTCATGCATTTGCTGGCTCGTATTTCGCGTGCGGCCACACGGTTCTTTTGCTGTGAGCGGTTCTCGACTTACCGATACGTTCAAAACTCCCAGTACCCGATCATTCCACAGTATCCAATGGCCACGGCAGCCTATGGCTCTACTTCAAGCTACTAAAGCGAACCGAAAAGTATGGTATGGGTTCTGTGCAGTGCACTGGGCTATGCCGCGTGAACTGTATGATGATGCTCCCCACTGAAGACTGAAGATACGGTGGCGCGATGTCCAACGACAACTGTCGCGTCATCATCAGAAGCAGCGTTGTTTAAGTAGTAATACAGAACAGAACCAAATACCGGTACCGGTAATAAGTTGTAATAAGTTGAGATCATCCATAACCACTTCATGACCAACATTCCATGGCAAGAATGTTGAGCGGTTTCCACCGTTTCATCAATTTTTTTTGGGTGAGGTGGCGCTGGACACATGAAGCCATGATGTGTCACACTCACAGAGTGTGACGAGACGCTGTCCATCGTGTCCACCCCCACGGCACCAGGAAGGTAAAAAACAAAACGGTGGACACGGGAGACTGTATTCGTGGTGTCCCACAGGAGCGACAGGCTCATGGGACCAGAGATTTTGCTTGGCATCCAGATGGCATTCACCAATTTGAGCTCTCCAAGCCACACTCATCTTGTTAGGAACCACTTAACGATAAGATGTCCAAAAAATCAGTTCCTCCATCCGACCTGTATGACTCATATTACGCCGCCCACGTAGACAAGCCAACAAGTATGATGGCGCCAACGAAGCAAGCGCCCAGCGCTCCGTATGCTGGCGATGTCCACGTCTCCGCACAGCAGCCCATCAAACACTACGCTGACGACAATGCGCACGCGGTCGCGGTGCCCATCATCGCACCGGAGCTGTTGCCGCCGTCGCCAATGGTCAAGCGCAGTTTGCTGTGGCTCACGCTGAAGCTCATTCCGTACCACTTGCTCAACTTTGTGTTGGGCACCACCGCGTTCTGTGTGGTGGTCACTGGCGTCTCTCTGTCTGTTGGCTTGCTGCCATTATGCGGACTCGGCATCATCGTGTACCTCGTGCTCTTGCAAGCCGTGCGCCTGCTCGTGATCATGGACGTTGCCTTGGCCAACACCATCACGCGCACCCAAGCCGGTGTCCACTGGAATGTACCGGACAACGCCGAAGAAACCAATTCGATTTCGTCTCAGCTTCGCCTCGCCCCGAAACTTGCGCGCTGTTCGATTCGGTCAACGATCGTCATTTTGTACTTTGCGACGGTCAAGTTTGTGCTGGGCATCATCAGCTGCGTCGTGGTCTTCTTGCCATTTCTTCCAATTGCCGCCCAAATTGTCGCCGACCACACGTCGGAAATGACTGAGTCGTACACGGCGGGCTTCCCAGTGCACAAGTTCAACTTTGGCACTGACCCGTTCTTGTACGTGCTCGCGTGCATCGGGTATTTTGTCATCGGCGTGGTGTTGATGCACTTTTTTGGCCGCGTTTCCCGCCAAACTACCCGCTGGGTGTGCTGCAAAGAGATCGCACCAATGCAAAACCCGATTAGTGGCGTTGTCTAGACGCTTGACGCACATCATACTATACACGGATACAAGCATGACACGCAGTGGAAAAGTGTTGCATCCATTCCATAAAAAATAAATGTATCGCCATAATTGACACGCAACATTGCACATGCCGATGAGTACATTGCATCTGCATCGAATACATAACATGCTTTAGTCCTCATCTCATTGTGTCTCATTGCTCTCGCGACCTTTCGTCGTGGCCGTGGGCCGTCACACACTACAAGTACTGGTACTGCATAGACTCTCCATGGGGCAGCTTCTAGGTCGATTCCATTCAAGCACAACAAGCGACCTCAACGATGAGCAAGTCGAAGAAATCCGCATGATTACATCCCGTACGTGGCCCCCTTGTCCAGCATGCCGAGTTCTCTTGGGTGTCTTAAAGGCGTTACGGTGTTTTTATGTGGGCAAATCAAATCCCAGTGCCAGTCAGCGAGATCCACAGGATTCGAGAAAAGTATCAAACCATGACAGCTCAAGAAAACATGAGCAAGGAAGAGTTTTATTCTTTACCAGGTGCGTTCCGACTGCCAAGACTCCTTCATCCAGTGCGGTCAGTCGTCAGGCAGCGCTTGACGTTGACGTTTGTGTGTTGTCCAGGCATCGCTGTCAATCCGCTGCGAGATCGAGTGTTCGCCATCTTTGAGCTCACAAAGGATGCGCGCATACCCTTTATAGTGAGTACTCTAAGACATGTTCTGCACAGAGTACATGCGCTTTGGTGGTTGGAACCTGAAGACGAAGTGTGTTTATTCCTTTCCCCGAACAGGAGTTTGCGCGCTTTGTGGCACTCTACAGCTACCACAGTTCGCAAGATACAAAGCTACGAGGTGCGACTGTGTGTTGGTATGACGATTTATGCAATGATTTTCTATGCCTGAGTGCATGTGCAATGCAATCGTGTTGCCTGCTTGCTAGAGTCGTTCAGAATACACGACTTTGATGGAGATGGCAAGATCTCGCGCAGCGATTTGAGCAGCTACTTGCAGCTGACCTACCAAGGTACGGTGGAGGATGGCGAGTCAGCCGAGGACGCCGCGACGCGACACGGAGAGGTGAGCGAGAGTGGGAATCTCTGTGTCCATGCATAGGTGCTGAGAGTTCCATTGGATCCTCCACAGACCATTGAAATGGTGATTGCACGGATCTTGGAGGAAGCATCATCCGATCCGACGGCGGACTTTCTCGTCTACGAAGACTTTATCAAAGTACATACAGTGCTGTACCTGTCTTGCATCTAATAAGGTCTCCTAACCTTCACGCGGTTGCTGTGTGCCAGGTCGTCCAACCCACGGACTTCGAAAGCCGTCTGATTTTCCCATTCTGATCAAAAATCCTTGCACCCTTTTCACGTTCCTCCAAAAACAACAACAAAAAAGCGCTTTTTTCAAACTTGAAGCCATCCCATTTTTGTCACATTGTTGCCACTTTCATTTTGCAACGCTCTTCCTTTCAGCTCACAGAAACAACAAGTCGGTGCAGAAACAGAGTAGGGGTAGGCCTTGCACCACGAAAAACAAAAACCAACTCCTTTGTGCGATGAACCGGCTGCATGTGGGTGTGTGTCAGGTCTGCCGATCACAAGGAACACCAAGCGCTGGCGACAGCACCTACATTTTCGTGCGCGTCTCCAAGAGGAAAGCGCCAAAGGAAATCGACACGTATAGAGACATCAAGAGAAGTCTGTCTCTTTTCCATTTCCGCGTTCTTGTGTTGTGCTCTGTTCCCGTAAATGAGCGACGAGCAAATGGCGCGCTCCAATGGCGAAGTTCGCCACCACAACCACCACGAGGAAGATGACGATTCGGTGGTGATCCCGGTCATTGAAGGCGCGCAAGCCTATGATAAGCTCCACACCCCGAACGGAGGCGAAGTGGCTGCTTCTGGGCAGCGCTCCCAAGGAGGAGGCGCTGGTAGCGGCCAAAGCGAGCAACGGAATCACGGCAACGAAGAAGACGATGACGGCGTGACCGAAGGGTTAATGCATGGCATCAACTCTTTCTGGGCGATTGTGTACCCTGTCTGCATCACCATGATCATCGCCAGGTACTGTACACGAACGAACAAACAGGCGGCTCTGCATGTGGTGGCGTAGCGCTGACACACACTCTCTCTCTCTTCTTTGTGTCATTTCCAGTCTGGTCGTGGTCAACTACCGCAATTCCAGTATCGAAGCGTCCATGAAGTACGTACACCACTAAGAAGTCCATGAAGGGATGGCCTACATCAAATACTGAACACACACTGTTGATATCATTAGCACCTACTTGGTATTTGGCCAAGCCGAGCAAAAAGGAGGCGCCGAGCAGCTTGGGCTTTCCCTCGTGAACGCGCTCGTGATCATTTGCGCCATCGCGTTGTTGACTTTTGGGATGGCGCTGCTGTACAAGTACAACTGCATGAAGTTTCTCGCTGGTTATATCATGTTTGCCTCGACGGCGATCTTGGCTTTCGTCGGTGGCCAGCTTGTGGACTCGGTGATCAACGACCAGTTTGGCTGGACCGTGGACTGGCCCAGTTTTTTGTTTGTGATGGTCAATTTTGGCGTCGTCGGTGTGATTTCCATTTTCTACCAGCAGGGCACACCAAAAGTGGTGCAAAATGGGTACTTGGTCATGGTCAGCGTCATCCTCGCGTGGGAATTTTCCATGTGGCCCGAGTGGACCACGTTCATTTTCTGCTTCATGTTTGCCGTGTACGACTTGTGCGCCGTGCTGACACCTTGCGGTCCTCTCAAGTGGCTCATCACTTTGATCCAAGACAAGCAAGCGCCATTGCCGGGACTGATCTACGAAGCTGACGTGCGTGACGGCGTGGGGAACAACAACAACAACCAGCCACAGCAACAGCAGGCTGGTGGGCGGTCATCATCGTCGACCTCGGCATCGTCCGCCAACTCGGGCCGTGCCCAGAAAAAGAACAAGAAACAACAGCCAGAAACGGCGACGCCAACCTCAAACAACAATGGCCGTCCACGGAACGTCGCTGAGTCGGATTTCACGACTTTTGAATGTGATACAAACGAACAGCTCATCGGGCTACTGCGTCAATTCTATGAAACGTTCAGCCCCGATGACGTGTGGAAAGCCGAGCAAGTCGCAGAAAAGTTTTTCCCATCGCAGCCACGGCTATGGCTTCTTTTGTTCCACAAGTACACGGTCTGTTCGTGCTCGATCGACATTGCCTGCCCTGTGCAAGCGCGTGAAGATACGCGTCGCCAGCGCCGCAGGGAAGAAGACGCAGAAGACAAAACCATCAAGCTGGGCCTTGGCGATTTTATCTTTTACAGTGTGCTGGTCGGGCGAGCCGCGATATTTGATTTTTCAACTTTTGCCGTGACTTTTCTGTGCATCGTGATGGTGCGTAACCCCCTTGTGTATCCCTGTGCGTAACCATATTTCATTTGCTAACCCGTCTCTCTCTCTCTATGTTATGAACAGGGTCTTGGTGGCACATTGTTCTTGCTCGCAGTGCTGAACAAGGCGTTGCCGGCGCTGCCGATTTCTATTTTCCTGGCGACTTTTTTTTACTTGTGGACGCGCTACGTGTTTGTCGACTTTTGTGATTTTCTCATGGCTGTCCCCGCCTCCGTATGAATACAGTATGGTCACATCACACAGCACCGAGGTGGACAGGAAGGGAAACGGAAGAAGGAGATGACCTATACAGTATAATACACACCACAGCAATGAAAAGAGAGACCCAGCGTTTGCCTATTTACCATCCTTTCCTTTGGACTGTACAGAACGTAACCCGGGTTACGTGTGTACCCTATTCCACTTTGTTACAAGGCACACTGATCTGAAAGTTTTGTTCATTTCAATCTGGAAAAAAAGGAAGGGAACTGGGGGGAAATGAACCGCTTCCTGCAGCATTTTGTGGACAGCAATGGCGACGAGAAGAACACCCAGCAGCGCCATGACCATGGTCCATTGTCAAGTGGAAGCAGCGACTGGGCGAGCCAGAGAGTGCAAGAGGAAAACCATCCACCGCCACCAGCAGCACCAGCGCAAGCGATGGCACCTTTGGCAGAGGGAGCGGCTGCTCCACGGGCCAATACTGGTCATTTAGACGACATCCCGCTGTCATCAATCACGACAGGCACCACGTATGACACTGTGGATCTCTTTGACGATGGCAACAGTGCATTCCCGCCTGCACCGCCTTCACAGCATCAGGAACAACCACAACTTCCTGCGCAGCAACAGCACCATAGTTACACCGAGACACCGACCCATGACTTTTACCACGACCAGCAACATGAGCAACTGCGCAACTCACACGGCCACGAGCAACAGCATCAACAGTACCAGGAGCCACCGTATGGCAATGGCTACGACGACTACTATCAGCAAGGGTACGACCAGCAGCAAGCGTATTACGATCCACAATATCAGCACCAGTACGGTGACCAGTATCAGTACACAGCGGAAGAGTACGCTCAGTACTACCAGTCACACTCGCAAGCGAGTGGCGATTCCGCAACTGCGTACACTCAGGAAGAGTACGCGCAGCAGCAGCAGCAGCAGCAGCAAGGGTACGCTCCAGGGTACGCGGAAGAGTACCCACAGCCGCCGCCGGGGAGTACCGGGACGGGTACGGAGACGAGTACTTCGGTTGCTCACGAAGAATCAAGTGGAGCGGCTGACTCGTTCTTCCAGAGCCAAAGTCACAGCAGCCACAGCAGCGCCGATAGTCTCTTTGGCCAGCCTGCCGTGGCCATGAAAGATGAGAGCTCTCCATCGATGGACGACCCGTTCGCCTCGACCAGTGGAAGTGATCCTTTCACAACAAAGACCACGCCACCAACAACAACAAGTGATCCGTTCGCTCAGCCACCAGTAGCTCCGTTTAGCAGCACGACGGATATTTTCCAGCAGCCGCACAGCCATCAAGAGCAAGAGCCAGCTCTTTCGTTGTCACCCTTTGATACCCCATCGAGTCCGCCAGTGGCAGCGCAAGACTTGTTCTCTAGCCACGGCAGCGCGACTGCCGCTGCTGGTGATGTGAGTGCGCTCTTTGGCTCCTCCTCGTCTGCGCCGACCCACAGTTCCTTTGGCGACGACACGTCCTTCTCCTCCTCCAGTGTGGCTGGTCCTCCACCCACTGACGATGCCTCCGTCGCACCACCGACTGCGCTGATGGCGGCGCTCACCGTATCTTCTCCCACGGAACTTTTTGTCAGTGATACAAAGCCAGTACCAGGACCAATACCAGGACCAGTACCAAGTCCAGTGGAAGCTGTGAAGCAGCTCCACACAGCCCAGCTACCACCATTCCAATCGGTTGACGAGCCCGAGCCGGAGAAGCCCATGGCCACGATCCGGACGACCAGTAGTAGCACCACCACGACGCTGGATGATACGATCCGACTCGCGGGACTGTACAAGCAAATGGCCGAGCGGCTGGAAACCGAAAAATCCGAATTGATGCAAGTGCTGGCTGACCAGGCCGACCAATTTTACCAAATGCAAGACTACATCCACTCGTTAGAGCGAGAACTCGCCGAGTTTCGAGCCGCCAAAGCCCACCACTGAGAGAGAGAAGAGAGAAGCAGAAGGGTGCTGGCCAAGTTTTTGAATAGAAAAAAGCAAATCGCGTGAATGGCTGAGTCGTGCACAAGTTCTATTTATTGTTTTATCCTTGCTGAAACGCCAAAACGGCCGGCGCTTTTGTTGTTGGTTTGGAAGAGGCACATATATAGACAGAAAACAGGAGAGATACCGTAGAGCTCTTTGTGAGCTGCTTGTTTGCTGTGGAAGGTGAATGGCCCAATAGCCAACCTATCTGCTTATCTATCTGTTCTGTCCACAGCTATTGCCCTCTTGAGTATGGCCGATAGTGGACGCGCCGACTAGTCGTACGCCGGCCCACCAAAACTACTCATCCACCACGATGCAACGCAATGCGCCACCTGCCAAACCCACGAGTCCCAGTCGCAGTACGTTCCAAATGCCCGCGTACACCTCCCACACCGCGCGCCCGTCCACGGCGGTCAAGAGGTCCACTGCTTCCCAACAACACCAAGCACCCCACCACAGTGACAGCGACCACAACTTGCTGGCCATGCTCACGTCGACCGTCGCGTGTCTCAAGGACAAGCACATGGACATGGAGGCGCTCAGTTGCCTGGAGCAATCGCTCTGGCTCAAGAGACGCATGTTTGGCTCGGCGAGCTCGGCGGTCCACAAGTCTCTCCATGAAGTCATCTTAAGTTACAACTCGATCGCGATGCAATTCCTTTCCCAGGGCCAATTTGACCAATGTCTTTCGTTGCTTCGCAAGGCCGATGCCATCACATCACCGACAAGCTCCAATTTCCCAAATTGTGAGTCATTGCAGATTTTGACCTTCAATAATATTGGCTGCTGCTACCGCAAATTAGGCAAGCTCAAGTCGGCGCTGAAATACTTGCAAGAAGCGTCCCGCATCGGCGCAAGCTGTGCGAAGGTCAAGAACTTGTCGATCACGTACCTCAATTTGTGTGCGATCCAAAGCCAACTGGGCCGCCATGACTTGGCTCTTGAGCACGCGCAAGCCGCGATCTTCCACACCCAAGAAGAGCTCGTCGGGCTCGAGAATAGTAATACCGGCAGTAGTAGTACTACTATGAATACTACTACTTCTGGAGACGAGAGCCACGGGCAGGGAGAGGAAGATGTGCTGGATGCCAAGTCCAAGGAAGAAAAAATCGTGTCCCTCGCAGTGGCGTACCATAATCTGGCAGTGGAACTGGAGTTCAATGGGCGAGGCGAAGCGAGTGTCCAGTGGTACAAGAAGGCACTCCAGCTCATGGCCAAGTACCAGCGAGGCAACGAGTCGCTGTACGCGTCGTTCCACCAGATCTTTACGGATGCCAAGTCCAAGTATGACGCACAAAAGCCACAGCAGCAACAGTTCCAGTACCAGTCCCAGAAGGAGAAGTCGGGCCGAGCAGCAGCAGCAGTGAGACCGCAGTCGGCGTCGTCTGCGAGGCGAGCGGCTCCCCACAGCAGCCACAACCCACAGCTCCAAAAGGATCTCTCGTACAGTGCGACGGTCGCGTCCCAGTGTTACAAGCCTATCAAGCCGTCCACTGCCGGGCTCCAGTATACAAAGCCAATGGGTCGATCGCCACCAAAGCAAAAGCACAAGCCTGTGGTGACCCACCGGCCAATGAGTGCAACCTCTGGACGACGACGGCCGCTTTCAGCTTCCAGACAAGAAGCCAGTGGGTCGTCGTCGCAAAGGGCAAGGAAGGAGAGAGGCTATGATGATAGTAGTGGTGGTGGTGATGGTGGTGGCCATCAAGAGGCGGATATGATCGAAAAACGATGGCAACAGATCGAGAAGGAACTGTTTGGCGGCAGCGGAGCAGCCACAGCGACGACGGCGAGCAGCAGCAGCAACAGCAGCGAGCGTGCAAGAGGACGAGTCGTACGGCCGCAAAGTGCAAAGCCCCTGCGTAGTGGCCACCACGGGCAACAGCAGCCGATAGTCGCGACTGCGCGACGGCCGCAACGAGAACAAGAGCACTACGGGGATGAAGATGAAGAGGATGAGGACGACGCGTGTGGGATCATTCAAGATGATGACGACGACGACGACGACGACGACGAGGAGGCACACGAGCCAGTGCAGTCCCATCAACAGTCTCAGAGGCGGCCGATCGATGCTGTATCGACAAGGACACCACGATCGGGATCCACGAGTGCGCGCCATCGCCAAGCGCTTCAGGAAAGCCGAAACAGCAAACGAGCCGCTGTGTCAGTGGAGCAGCTAGGCCACGAGAGCAGAAGAAGGCGACGAAGAAAAGGAGAAGAGGACGACGAATGCAGCAGTGGCGAGAGTGGTGTGGCCGAGGATCAAGAAGAAGACGACCAAGGAAGCCTTTGTGGCAGTGGAGGCGGTGGTGATGAAGACGGCTCGTCACTGTCCGGGGAGTTGCCTCGCCATCGTGTGAGCCATTTGGAATACTTGCGAAAAATGAAAAAACTGGCTGAAAATATCCACGACGATCTGGATCCGACTGGAAGTATTACTACTACTGTTACTACTACTGGGGCGACACCATCGGGGGCTCGTCGGGTGGGACCGCCACCACCACAGCGAAAAGGCGAGCCCTTTGCTTCTTGCTCCAAGGCCAACGAAGAAGGAGAAGACGGCGAGTCGACGACACCACGCAGTTCGTCCAAGCTGCGCGAGCGACTGGAGCTCGTACGGCGAGAATCCGCCAAGAGTCTCGAGCCAAAACAAAGCGATGGCGAGGACCAGGCGTCTTCGACACGTAGTTTACCGCCACCACTGGCAGTCGTCATCTGTGAAGAAGATGTCCACACGGAAGACCCACTGGTTGTGGAGCGACGGCTTCTTGATGGCGCCTCGGCGAGGCGCATTCAATTCACACTACGTGGGCATGCCGCTCATTGCCAAGTGGACAGGCTGCTCCACACGCGCAAACAAAACGCCGCCGCGCGGTTGATCCAAAAACAATCCAAGCAGTTTGTGCAAAACACCCAGCGGAAGCGACGGGAGTTTACATGCCAAAATGACGCAGCCACGCGGATCCAAAAAACGTATCGACGAAAATATTGCGGCGCTCAACAGGCAGACGTACAAGACGACCAAGAGGACTTAGAAGAAGACGGCCAAGAGGATGGCCAGGAAGAAGAAGAAGAGCAAGAGGAAGAAGAGCAAGAGGAAGAAGAAGAGCAGCCTGCGTATACGCCATTGCCAAGTGCGAGGGGTGCTTGCGAGTCTGCCAAGACGACGCCACGTCCAGACGCTCTGTCTTCCTCTACGTCTTCATCTTCGTCCTCCTCTCCTTCGCCATCCTTGCCACCTGCGAAGTCCACAGTCGTGTCTCCATCCACGACGCCTCGAGCTGTTGCTTCTGTTGCTTCTGCTGCCGTTGCTTCTTCTCCACGTGTTGCCAGTGCTCCTGCTTCTCCAATCGCCTCTCCACGGCCTGCTGCAGCTGCAACTCCTATCACCACGGAAAACGACGTGGCAAACGCGGCTGCTCGTTGCATCCAGTGGGCTTTCCGCGCGTATTGCCTTTCCTGTGGCATCGCGTTCAAAAAGCATGCGCGTCGCTTGAGCCGCTCGTACATTGAACGCCACCACTACCACGTCGTGCTCACTCATGCCGTACGTCTCTTCTCTCTCTCTTCGTTCTGTTCATCTCTTTGCTGACCCTGTCTCTCTCTCTCTCTCTCTCTCTCTCTCTCTCTCTCTCTCTCTCTCTCT
>JAADWJ010000598.1:0-15009 GCA_023336165.1 Pythium monospermum | reverse complement strand
GGTCATCGGCGTGGCGAAGCACCGCGCTGATTATATTCTTCTCGATGAGTTTGATCACGGGTAGTAATAATGCGAAAAGCGCTTGCCCCGTGGCCGACAGTTTGTAAAACACCGCGTTGTACGCTGGATAAATGAGCAGCAGTGACAACTGGCATACAAACACCATAGCAAACTGGAGCGTCTTCTTCAAAGCGTCTGGATGGGCTCGAAAATAAGAACGTAGTCGAAACCAAAGCGCGCCACCCATGAGCGATACCCACGGCGACGAGGCTGTGACCAATGAAAAGGGCAATGGGAAGCCAATGGCCACCGACATCGCACACGCTATCAAAATTGAAATGACCATCACGGGGACAGCCATCGCCAAGGTGGTGTACCCAGTGAGAGGCAACTCAGGGACAAAAAAGCGAAGCTGTTCCAAGATCGATACGGTGTAGATGCCTGTCGCAAAGAAAGTGCGTATCCAGTACCCGCTGGAGTGCCAAAAGCCCAGCTCCGGTGGCGCCAACGGGATGCTATCAGCAAATGCGACAGCGGCCAGGCAAGGCAAAGGTGTCAACAGCATCACCAACGTCGTACGGGTACTTGTTGTACGTCCTTTGTAGTCATGGAAGGCCTGGAGCCGCTCGACTGAGTAGTATCCGTGGAGCTCGACTTGGATCGACTCCCAAGCGTCGAGCAGCTTGGTCCAGGCGGCTTGCATTCGCATTGTCGCGATTTGACCGCAACGTAATGGTGGTGGTGATGGCGATGGTCTTGTGGAGGTCATTTCTGATCACCCACGCTCTGGTGACGTTCGTGGAGACGCTGACACCTCAAGTATACCGTAACCATACTTGTCGTGATGCATATTATTAGCTGTTCATCGTCCTGATTTGTCAGAATTCCGTATATTATGTGGCCCACACCATACTGCTTTTCAAAAGTTTTTTGTCCAATGAGGGACTTTCTGTCCCTCCTCGGAACTCGAGTGGCGGAGCGCGTCCCGAATGCAGCCGCCCCCTCGTTCCATTTTCCAGTTTCATCGCGCGGGAAACGAGGGAAGAAAAAGTCAACAAAAAATATCAACAAAAAAACACAAATGGACACTAAAGAACGCAAGAAACTCCATCGATGGGAGCAAAAGAACCGATGGATGACCCACTATGAGATCAAGTACGGCGTGTTCCCGATCGAGTACGGCCCACCCGTGGCTATCGGCTCGACAGGCGGCGGTGGCAGCGCTGCGTATACAATCGACACGACGCCCACGGTCCTCAAAGCAAAATGCCGGTTTTGCGAATGTTATGGCCGTGAAGCGATCGCGTCGGATCTGATGAGCGGCAAGGCGGTCGCTGCTGCCGCGGCAGCCGCCGCGGGCATCGAATTCCCTGGCTCCCCCATGGGCTCGTCGGGCGAAGGAGTCGGTGGCATGGACGAGAACAGCAGCAATGGCGGCGACCATCCAGGCAGCGGCAGTCATCTCCATGGGCAACCGCCGTTAAAGCGCCGCAAGAAACGGCAGACGCTCAAAGTGTTTGGCCCAAATTTCCGAACCGACAATTTGGAATCCCATTTGACCCGCGAACATCCTGTCAAGTGGAAAGAGTACGAGCGGCTTCGTGATGTCGAAAAGAAGAGCTTTTTCCCAGAAGGGGTCGTGGACTCCAAAGAGTTGCTCTTGGCGCAGCAAGTCGCTGCGGCTGCGAATGTGGCGGCCGCGATGAGCTTGTCGATGCGCCACACGCCGCTCGCGGCGCCGACCAGTGCCAGTTCAACTGCCATCCATGGTGGCGCCAAGCCAGGTGCTGCTGGTAGTAACGTGAGTTACCACGTGTTGGAAAAGACTACCATGCCAACGGTCAAGCAAATGGTCACCACGGAAATCATGATGATGATCGAGTCGCTACTCGCGAGTCCAGTTTTACGGCAGCAACAAGCGTCGCTTTATCACGACAGCTCGTCGGCGTTGGGCAGCTTCATCTGGCAGACATTTGTGCGCGAAGACGATCAGCTTACCGAGACTGCAGCAGCGACCGCAGCCACAACGACGAACGATGCAAGCGGTGGTGTGGACGGCTGTTCTGTCACGGGCGAGTGCAAAGCCTTGGGCAACGACTTTTGCACTGTGTCGCTCAAGAACGAAGCGCTTTTCCAGTATATCATTGACGTATTCAGTGCCAAGGCGTCACTGGACGCGACACTCGCGCTGGTCCATGCTACTCAGCGGCTCGTTCCGGATGCGGCGGGGATTCTCAATGGTGTGACGCTCGCAGATATCTCCAGCTCAGTGCATCAGCTCATGGCGCTCAATTTGTCTTGCATCTCGCAGTTGATGTCCTTCGCGTGGGGGTATTCGCTGGTGCTTCGCTTTGTGACCTACCACGGCACGGGCTTTTTGGATTTGCGCGTCCAAGTCGCTGTGAATGACGAGACCCACGATCTCCATTTGCTGGCGATCCCATTGGATGCGTCAAAGCACTCGGTGGATACACTGGGCAGTGTGATCATGAAGGCGCTGACTGTGTTGGACGCTCGAGCGTTGGAGAAAATCGTCGGCTTGACGATCGATGGCGACCACTACCATATGCACAAGTACAAAGAGATTGGAAGCTGGCTCAAGCACCACGCCGAAGAGGCGACCAGCCAGGCCGCGTGCTATGTGCTGTACGGCGGTGTCTACCACGTCAGCTTTATCGTGGACGAATTACTGGACCATTGCCAAGCCGACCAAGATTTTCTCACTTCTCTTGCCGAGTTAGAGGCAATTTGCCGTGGCCATGCCTCCTTGCGATCCACTATGGGACCAGAGCCTCCACGGTTCGCAAGTGCTCGGTGGATTTCAATTTTTAACTCGTGTGAATGGCTCACGGTGCATCGTGAAACCATCTTGAAGTGGGCATCCGACCATCCGCAAGTGTACGCGAAATTGCCCCCGACGCAGTGGTGGGTCACGCTGTTTGTGCTGCGTGACGTGCTCAAGGATGTGTACGCCGTGTTCAAGAAATGCCGTGAAAGTAGCAACAGCTTTGCTGATGTGCAAAAGCATTTGAGGGATTTGGTGTTTCAGCTTCGTCTCAAGTTTAACATCAAAACGAATGAAGCAGCTGGAACTGGAGCTGGAACAACAGCGGGAGCGGGACAAGGAGCAACGGCGGGAGTGGGAGTGGGAGTGGGAGTGGGAGACACGGTGCCATCGTCCGCGGGCGGGCCAACACAACTGGATCCGTGTGAGTTTTCGTATCAAGATTTTGTGAATTTTGTGATCCCACTGGATTTGTTTATGTACGAAGCCTTCCAGTTGAAATCAATCGACGGGCTCACGGATGACGACCGGCTCGCGCTGTACCAGCGGTTCCAACTCGTGCTCATGCTGCTCATCAATAAGGTCTTGGCGGTGATCAACTCGTCGCCCGACTCGCCCGTGCCGCCGCCTCCGCCACCAGCAGCCGCGACGGATCCAAATTCAGCTGGTGCTGCCGGTCCAAACACGACCACCACCGGTGCCAGTACGAGCAGCTCGTCGCAACACCAGTACGCCATGCAAATCCCACCATCGACGCCGTACGAGTTCATCACGATCAACAACTTGTCCTTCATGGACTTGCTCAACCAGCAACGCTTCCGTATTCGATCCAAGGGGACGGGCAAGGTGTTGTCCATGATCACGGAAGACCGCAACAGGATGATGGCCGAAGTCACACAACCTGGAGCGCTGGGCCTGTACGGCGCCAAGCTCCACCAATCGGGTGGCTCGAATTTCCGAGACGCCTGGAAACCTTTTTTGGTGGAATTTCCTTCGCTCGCCAGCTTTGCGAGTGTTTTTGGTGGGCTTCTCCACGTGACCCGCACAACTGAAGACGAACTCGAACATTTCTACCACAACATGAACCGGTACGCCGCCTCGAATTTGGCGTTGGAGGCGCAATTGCATGGCGCACAGTACCATAAAGTGAGCATCCTGCGAAGACACGGCGACGCAACGGTCGTGTAAATACAACGCTGTATTTTTTCTTCTTTTTTTATTATTATTGTTTACTACGTAGTATTCTTGTGTGGAGCACACCCTGTGTTCTTTCCTTTTTTATTATTCCAGCTTTGGATTCAGTTGCTTGACAAGCAATTGCTTGGCATCGCGTGCGTCGTACTCTTGCTGGAACAGCGACGCCAGTGCACGAACCATATCCACCGCATCCGCGTCTTTTTCTGTCGTCACGCCTTCGGTTGGCTTGCTGTTATTCTTGTTTTTCGATTTATTGGTGGTGGAACGGAACGGAGGCGCTTGGATCTGGGCGTCAATGAATCTCTTGGAGAGTGCTCTGAGCTCTTGGAGAAGCACCGCGGAGCGTAACGAACTTTTCAGGCACAGCCAGTCGTTCAGCTTGATGGTCACGTCGCCTCCAGCTGTCGCACGGTGTGGGAACACGATCTCCATGGCAAAGCTAAAGATACACAACGCGCTGGGGAGGACCATGCTACAGGACGGCACGTACACTTGCGACGTGTGGAGCTTGACGGCGTACGTGAGAAATGGGCTCGCGTAGCTTGTGGTCTTGGCGTTGATCGAGCCAGGATGGACAAACGCTTTGGACGATGAAGAAGCGCCAGAGCCTAAAGAGCCTGAGGAGCCGTCGTCACCGCGCAAGGCGACGCGATGCGAAGACGACCACGCCGGGTCCACGTACATGACGTTGGGCTCCATGCCGCCGTACAGCAACGCTGCGACCAGCGCGCACGACGCAGGCGTGAGTGGTTCTTGCGCACTGGTACTGGTCCGATCATCCGGCAGAAAGCCAAGTTGCGCGACGATACCAGCAAACTGTTTCTTGAGCTTGACGATCTCGGTCAACGACCGACGGCTCAAGAAATACTGGCGACAAAACCCTTTTTCATCACTTCGCCTTCCCATGGAATGGCTAGTATAACCACCACCTCCAAACCGTGTTTTCCAGGCATTGAACGCATTGGTATCGGTCAATAAATCGCTATTCGCGATGGCAAAAACTTGCCGTTTGCTTTGCATTTCTTTTTGGAATCCGTAGGGTGCGACAAACGGCGATTTGGTCTCTAAAATCGCCGCACAAGTGGAAATCGCATCAAAAACACCAAAAATTGCGCCTAATAAAAGCAATTTGCCCACTTTCACATCCACGGGAAGTTGCGCAAGGTGCGAGCCAAGCACCGTGAGCTGCTCCTTCGCTGGATCCTCTGGATCGATTTCCAGAGCGCCGATCTCGTACAGTTCCCTCAGTGCATCGTTGACACTTGTGATATCGGGGGCATCCAGACAGCCTCCTAGAAACTCGGCACAGGAGGCCTCGACGCCAAAGGTTTTGATCTGGAGACAAAGCGAAGTCAACGGAGCGCGCTGGATCTCTGGAAGTGGCTGTGCTTGCATTTCGTACTGGAACGTTTGCTTGGAAAAAAGCCGATAACACAGGCCACCACTTGTTCGTCCAGCGCGTCCTAGCCGTTGCTTGGCATTTGCTTTAGAAATCCAAATTTCTTCCAATAAATTGGTTTTCGTGGTGGAATTATGGCGCATTTCTTTTGCACGGCCACTGTCAATCACAATTTTGGCATCTTCAATCGTCAGCGATGTTTCAGCGATGTTTGTGGTTGCGATGATACGGATCACGCCTTTTTTCATATCAAAAATGCGTTTTTGGTCTTCAGGAGAAAGAGACGAATGCAATGGCAGTAATTGGAATTTATGGGCATCGCGGAAATGGCGATTGCCACTTAAAATATCCAGCAAATTGGAGATTTCTTGCAAGCCAGGCATAAACACCAAGATCGACGCGCTCCCATAGCTGTTGTTGCTGCCACTGCTTTGACCTTGGCCACCAAGTTGAAGCGCGTCACACTCCAACACCAGGTACTCGAGAAGCTGCTCGATCAGTTCGTAGTTGATCACAGACTCGTCCAGTCGATCCAGCGCCAGCAAAGTGCGGTCACTGTACTCGGATAACCCGTGGCGCTGGCTCGTGGCTCCAGAGCCAGTACTTGGGTCTTTCCACGTCACACGCTGTGTGTGGGATGTCCCACCTCGCCCTGAGATGGTGATCTTGGTGGACTGCATGCTGCCAGCGGCCGATCCACTTCTTGGATCATCCTCTGGATGGCGGTACGAAGGCGATTCTTCATCGACCACAAACTGCGTCTTCTCGAGCGCATCTTCCAGATACAGTTCTTCCACAGGGAACGTTCGTCCAGGTACTGTCAGCATGGGACATTTCATGGCACCGCCAAAATATTTCTGGAAACTTGCCGCATTCAAAGTCGCACTCATCAAAATGACCTTTAATTGGTGTTTCCGTTTTTGGTTTTTGGTTTCTAAAAAAGTGCGCAGCATGGAAAGCAAAACATCATTTTGAACATCCCGTTCATGGACTTCATCCACAATGATATGGCTCAATTCATTCCCCAGTGTTTGGTCATCTTGAAGTTTACGAAGTAAGATCCCCGTCGTACAGAATAACAACCTTGTATTTCGGGTCACGCGATTTTCCAGTCGAATTTGAAACCCACAAAGTGAATCGCCTTGTGCCATGGCATTTTCACCAAGCTCTTGCGAGACCCGCTCGGCCAAGCTGATCGCAGCTAGTCGCCGTGGCTGGGTACACACGATTTGGCAACGCACACCCACTCGCTTGGTGGAAACCATTTCTTCCAGTAAATACTGAGGCACTTGGGTGCTTTTACCACAGCCTGTCTCGCCAGAAATCAAAATCACGTTGTGGGTTTCCAAAGCCTCGATGAATTTTTGTTTGAAGCTTGCAATGGGCAGTTCGCCACGACGCACGGCGAGTTTTTGGTACTGGTGGCTTCTCGTATTGCGTGTGAACGACTCGAACAGCTCAGTTGAAATCGGATGCAGCAGTGCTTCATCCTCTGAGGACGACGCCACGGTGGTCTCTTCTTCTTCCTCCTCTTCTTCTTTTGTTGCTGCTGTCTCCTCCATCGGCTTGCCTTGGTCTAAGGCCTCGTCATCGTCCCAGTCGCCGACATCCCACGAATCCAACGTAGCGACTGGTTTCTCCACAAAATCCTCTTCTTCCTCTCCGCGGCGATGCCTTGCTGCAGGCTGCTGCGTCTGCTTCTGCTGTGCTGCCGCCACAGGCTCTTCTACGACTGGCTTCTTGGCTGCGATTTCTTCGGGGATCGTTTGGAAAATCTCATCGATCAGCGTCTCCAGCGCATTCTTGGTGGCATCGCCACTGGCGGTTTGCTTGGCCTGCTTTTCACGGTCCCACTCAAGCCAAAGCGCTCGATACGGAGGCGGCATCATGCCGTACAGAGGTAGTTGCGGCGTCAGCGTGTACAGCGCGACAGTCGCGACAGTGTCTTTTGCTTCATTGATCGATCGAAACCCATGGGACACGGGGAAAAGGTCCTCGCTTGCTTCAAATTCTTGTCGTGGCGAGCCTTTCTTGTCCAAAACCATGGAATACAAATGGGAGCCGTACGCCTTCGACAGCTTTTTGTATTGGGGCCGCTGGAATTTGTGCTTTTGGCAATAATCTTGAAGCAAATCGCGTGGCGTCTTGCCCGTCCAGGAGCCCATGCTCGCTGCTGTGAAGTTTGCTAATACTGGCGCATTTCCCCCGACCGAAGCAGTAGCGGCGGCGGCGGCAGTTGGTGCCGCTGGCTCGCTTGTGCTAGCTGGTGCTGATGAGTCGAACAGACCACCACTGTAATCTTCTTCTTCTTCTTGTGCGTCGTCAACCACAACACGTGCAGATGCCGGGTCCCCATTGTCATTGTCATCCTCACGAAAGCCTAGGCGGCTCTGGCGACCGTCACGCTCATAGAACAGCCTGTCGTCCTCACCAGCAGCTTGGTCCTTTTTCTGAACCGTGTCACTTGCCTTGGTGCTTTCTTTCTTTTGCTCTGCTGGTTGTTTTGCATCCTGCTGCTTTTTACGATACACGGCTTCGTTCCACCCGCGCTGCACCAACTGCATGCGCACCAACTGGATATCCTGCAACACCGCCTTTTGCTTTTTCTTGGTCATTTTGCCAGCGTCTTTTTTTTGCTGCAGACGTTCGTTCATTTGGGTAAACTGGTCTTCCAAATCGCGCAGCTCGCGTTCTTCCGGGGACAGCGCAGCTTCTTGCCTTTTGAGTTCCTTCTCGCGCTCTTCTTCGGCTTCCAGCTGCAATAAATACTTCTGTGTCCACGACATGGCCTCTTCGACATGAAGCGCCGGTACATCACTGCTTGTTGGCTGTGTTGGTTCGATTTTCGCGGCGATCTCTGCAGCTGCTGCCTCCACAGGAGCGACAACAGCTGCTGTATCGTCATCGCCATCGTCATCCCAGCTATCGACTGGCTCCACCACTTGCAACCACTTGGTCGCCTCCTCTTCAACCTCTGGAAGTCTGCTCTCCGCCGCCATGGGCGCTGCCGCCGCTGCTGCAACCACCGTCAGTGACCCGGTCTCGGCCTCGTCTTTGCTGCCATCGCTTTCTTTCGTGGATGGCTTGGCGCGAAGCTTCACAGGAAGCTCTTCGCTTGTCCACTGGGACGCCAAGAAAGTCAGCGCATCTTCCCACGTGTTCGCGAACGCCAGTGCCTCGCGCGCCTGCGGCTCTGACACACCGTACTCGTCTTGCAAGGCAGTGATCGCGCGTGCGATCTTCTTTTTCGTGCGTTGCGCATTGGTGATATCCAGCGCTACACCAGTCTTGCGGTGCACGCCTGGACGGAAACTTGCTCGTGTGTCAAGTCGCACATCTGCAAAAAGATTGTCGTGGAGATGCTTCTCTAGCTCCACAGGGAACTCAAAGCTGCCATCCATATGCTTGGTGGTGGTGGCGGCCATTTTTGCTGTTTCTTGTGTGTGGTTCACAGCGAACCTAATAGATTCAAGCCATCTTCGATTAAGTGCGCTTTAAATTCGTTTGAGCACGAAAAGGCGCAAAACTTGCGTGCAAAATGCCGTATCACTGCTCTTCTCTCTCCAGTCAGCAGCTTATTTGACCACTATGACGCTCAAGAAGAAGGAAAGTGAGTCACGTCAGTCCGCACGGAGTGGCAGTATTGAGAGGCGCGATGGTACCGTCCCAGAGGCGGCCAAGAAACCTGTGCGTACCAAGCCCATGCGAGGTCCTGGCGCCAACGCCATGGGCCAGATGATGAGTGGGGCGATGACTGCCAAGTCGAGCGACGAGATGATGCTGCAAATGGCATCTCGGCCTACAATAAACCATTCCCAGGCACAAGCCAAGCTCAAGGAAGATGTCTGTGTGCAGATGCTCATGGGAGGATACGTGCAGTCCTACGTTGACATGTTCTATTTGACCCATCGACCAGAGCAGACGAACGACTCCTCGGGTGAGCCAAGCAACAGTTTCGAGGTCGCCGAAATCGAGTTCTTGCGCGACCAACTTGTCACGGCGGAGCACTGCAAGCGCCGTGGAGAGATCCCGGATGTTCTCAACTCGTACGACGCCCTTGCGAGCTACTGGGCCGAAAAAAAAGATCTCAAGACGACGATTTTTTTCTACGAGAAATGCCTCGACATCGCTCGTTTGGTGAACGATCCAATTTGCGAGATGCGTGTTCTGAGCAAGATTGGTGTGGGCTACCACTCGCTGAGAGACTTGGAGAAGGCGCGTGAGTACCATGAGCAGCACGTCGCGATCGCACAGGTCGTGTACGAACACGACGATGACGCGGTGTTGCGAGGAGAAGCCTTCATGCAGCTCGGCAAAGTGTACTTGGATCTCGCAGTGTCCCACGAGCGCCAACGGCTGTACGAAGATGCGATCGACTTGTACAAGAAGAACCTGGATTGTGCATCGCAAGCCAGCGAGCTCGACGCCGTCGGAGAAGCGCAGCTCAAAATCGGCATGTGCTACAACAAGCTTTTCCAGTCGTCCAATGCGCTACCCTTTCTGGAATCTTTTTTAGAGTCCTGTCGAAGCGCCGGAAGTATTGAAGGGGAAGGACAAGCCTGCGCAGAGCTAGCGACTGCGCATGAAATCCTCGGCAACAAGCAGCTTTCCATCGAGTACCTCAACCACTATGCGTCGATCGCCACGCGCGCCGACAACTTGGCCAACCAAGCCGATGCCTGTCGCCGCCTGGGCCACATCTACACGGCCTCCCAGGATTTCCAGCGGGCTCGTGAAATGCATGAAAATAACTACGAGCTCACGCCCGCGGTGGCTGCAAGCACAAGCGATCCGACCGCGATGAACTGTGCGCGCATCAACGTCGGTGCTGCTCGTGCAAACGATCGGCTGGCAATTTTCTTGGCCTTGATTCAGGACGACTTTCGAGGTTTACTGGAATGGAAAAACTCACGAACGTTGCCAACCGCAGACTGAGCGCATTTCTCTTGGCGGTGATACTTTTTCAGCCAAAACTTATTTTTCTTTCGCATATTTTTGGTGTTGTTCCATTTTGGGCGTCCTCACTTCGGCTTGCGTGCTCTTGGTGGTAAATCACCCTGTTTTCTATTGGCTCTCAGTAGAAGGAGGAGTGGCTACTCCATCACTGTTGTCTTCCTTGGGCTCTGTCGGTGGGTCCGCAATGCTGACCCGCAGCAGCCGTCCGTCAAGTTCCTTCGCAAAAAACAAAACAAAATACTGTTCAGTTAGAACAACAACACGCAACGAGGCAAGGAGGCTGGCTATAGCTGATGGGACAGTGGAGAAGATGGATATAGAGTATCGTACCTGTCCATTCATTTTGATCACTGCTTCCAGCGCCGCGTCAAAGTTGGTGTACACCAGCCGCGCCCACAGGTGTTTTGTCGAATGCGCCGGCGTGATGATTTCCGCTAGCGCAATAACATTTATCCATCCTTCATTAATGACACACCCATGAGACAGTCTCAAGATAACCACGTGTCTCACTTTTCTCCAGCGTGCCAAATTCACTGAATGCTCGTCGTAATCTCGTGTCGTCCGTCTTCCAATGCAAACCTGATTGACACACTGACACATCAGCCTTGTGTATCCGTGCTGTACACCCACCATACAACAGAGGTGCCCAAGCACGCACCGATGACCGATACATGTGTTGACACAGTACGTGTCTTCATCGCTGTATGTATGCTGCGGGGAGCCACCCGCATCGCCATTCGCCCGACAACAGCAGCAACCATCGAGCTCATTGCCGCTTTTTTTTCTCAACGTCTGCGGTCCTTTTGTGGCGACAATATTATTGGGACCATCACTCTGACCAAACGACTTCCTGGTAGTCATGGGTTTCGCACTTGAAGGTTCACAGTCAATTCTTTCTGGAAATACACCCCCACAACAAGCCCAACGCCGTGCGACAAGTGACCTCACCTCTCAGTCGTCCACCATGGAGCAAGTACCAGGTGACAAGGTCATGACAGAGATTTCGTCCATAAGCGCAAGCGTTTCAATGGTGCGGCCCAAAGGCGGGCCCCTCCCTCGTGCTGTTACAGTACGTGAAACCTTTGTGTGCTTTTCATCCCCCCCCCTGTATGTCATTCTCACGTACTAGCCTCCCTCCTGTACAATTGTTTATAGACAACGGTGCTTCAATACTGGAAGACCTTTGACCTCGACAGTAAGCGGGTCATGCTGGATACACAGGGAAGTGCGATGAAGACAGAGAAAGACAACAGCGTTCGCTCGCGCAAAAAGCTCGCGGAGACCACCAAGAACTTCCGCAAGCTGCCGGATCCTGAAAAAGCCCTCGAAATCGGCAGCCTCTTGCGCGCGTACCAAGAAGAAATCGACAACTTGACTCGACGAGCTAAATACGCCGAGAATTCCTTTTTCACATTGTACAAAGGACTCTACGCCGCGCCCGATCCAGTGCCATCACTAGAATCCATCCAGGAACTATCAAAGACCACTGGACTTGAAGAAGAAAACAAGAAACTCAAGCGCGAGATCTATGAATACGAAATCGAGTTTTCGTCGCTCAAGAACCAAGAGATCACGATCCGGAAACTGGAAGAACAGCTCACCACGATGGACCACAATATGGACGATGTGCTCCACCAAAAAGTCGCAGAAAAGTGTAAAGAATTGGAAGACCAATTGACGGCCAAGAGCATCGAGTTGACACAGCAACGCATGGATTATGAACGCCAAGTGGACCAAAGCCGACAAGAATTGCGGGAAGCCTCGACACGTCTCGATGCTCTGCAGTCGGAATTGTTTGCACAGAAACAACGGTCCGGGCTCGCCAAGACAGCACTTGATGCTGAGATGGATGCGATTTCCGAGGACGCGATTATCATGCAAACGCTTCGTTTGGAGAATGCCCAGCTGAAGAAACAGATGGATAACTTGCTCAGTAATGAAAGCATTGGCGGCGCGGAAACCGCGATGAACAATGGGACTACGATGCCATCAAGTGCACTGGAGTCGATTCAGAAAGATGCGCTGATCACAAGTCTTCGCCAAGAAAGCTTCAAGCTGAAAGAGACGATTGGTCAGTTGGAATACCAGGCCAGCAAGGAGAAAGCTCGCTTGGAAGATTTGCTGCAGCAAGCAAAACGCGCCCACGATGATTTCACGGCACAATTGGCTGCTCGGCCAACGATGGAAAAGTATAACGACGTCGTGCATCAGCTGCGGGTGCTCCAACAGCTGGAATACAACATTGTTGATGACGAAGAAATTGCCACGTCGGCCGGTGGAAGCAGCAGTAGCGAGACAAGGGCATCGGCTTCATCGAGTCAGATTGAGAAGACTTTACTCGCGAGAGTTCGGCGTTTGGAACATGCGCGCCAGCAAAGTGAATTAGCTGTCCAAGAGAAAATGACACAGCTAGAGCAGTGTCAAGGGCTGTTACAAGGCAAGACCGAGACGATCCGTGAGCAAATTGTGTTGATTCGCAACTTGGAAGAGACTGTGGCGGCGCTGGAAAGCCGCCGCACAGTTGGCAAGACGCACGACGTTGGAGCGGAGTTTCTCATGGATGCAGTGGAAGAGGAAGAGAAATCCAATGATGGCAAGAGCGGTGGTGGAATCAGCGGCGACAGCAAGATGTTTGAAATTGTTCGCGGACAACGCGACCGTTTCCGAGACCGTATGAAGGAATTGCAAAGCGAGAAAAACAAAATGGAAGAGCTCGCGAGTTCGTACAAGAGCCAAGTCGCCCATTTGGAACAGGATAACATGCAACTGTATCAGAAAATCCGATACTTGCAGAGCTACCAAGGCACAAGTGGCGGGTCTTCACGGAAGATGGACGTCGGTCATAGTGGTACTTCAAATGCAAGCCAGCGAGTCGTGCCTGGCTTGACGCCACACTCCAGTATGTACGAACTTGAAGGTGGAAGCAGCTCTGGTGGTGGTGAAGTCGAGTCGCGATACAAGTCGATGTATGACGAAAAAATGAACCCTTTCCAACAGTTCAACAAGATTGAAACCCAACAACGGTACACGAATCTGAACGCCGTCGACAAGATCTTGCTCAACAGCGCCAAGATCTTTTTGGGCCATCGCATCACGCGGAATATTGCGTTTGGCTACATCTTGCTGCTCCATTTCTTGGTGTTCATCACGCTGTACACGTTTATGCATGGCTGCGGAATCAGTAATGACTGAGTCGGGCGTCTGATCCCATCTGATATCGCTATGAAACCATAATAACACGTTCTTAACATATTGTGTGATGAATTCTTTGTTGACGTTCTCACATCCACTTTGCCCACACCAATGAAGCCTTGGCAAGTGGTGGCGAAGGGCATGCTCTGGCTGCCCGTAGGCATCGCCATCAACTCGCAAATCATCAGCGCTGCAAGTGTGAAAGGTCGCTCGATGCAACCGGAGCTGAACGACGGCGTGGAGCAAGCAAACGTCGTGCGCGACCGCGTTTTGCTGGACAAATGGTCCGTCCAAATGCGCCATCGATATCAACGCGGTGATGTCGTCGTGCTGGCGTCACCTGAGAACCCAAGCGAGAAGCTTGTGAAACGCCTGATCGCACTAGAAGGCGACCTTATTGAGGACAAAACGGGCCGTACGCTGGTCATCCCACAGGGCAAATGCTGGGTCGAAGGAGACAACACCGAGCTCAGCGACGGCGACAGCAATGCCTTTGGCTCCGTGCCGCTCGCGCTGATCGATTCGCGCGTGGTCGCGATTGTTTGGCCATTGAACCGCATGAAGCTTCTCGAGCGCAAGATGCCAGAGAATCGATCCATCGTGTTGTAGCACCAGCAAAATGCGAGTGTTTGCGCGACCGCTCTTTGATGATGTGCAAACCATAGATAATTAGAAAAATAATAAAGCACACAGAGAAAAAAAAACCGTGTCGGTGCCTGATGTGGCTTTGCTCCGCAAGCAGAAATCTTTGCCTCGTCACAGTGATGCTCCCGTTTTTTTAAACATGGTGCCATGCCTGATCGAGTCAAGGATCCAGCAGCGCGCAAGAGAGCCGACGGGATGTGTTTGCAAAAGCGTTATCGCAAATTTTATGCAACACTTCCTCGCTGAGGCCGTCGGAATTTTATGGGACGGGAGAGCGCACAAGCAGAGCAAAAGCCCAAGGATTTGGTCGTGGAATCACACGACTTGGGGGATGTGTTATCGCAAATTCCCCTTCACGTCAAATCTGACGGGGCCAGCGTGAAACGGAACCCGAGCGCTCAACGAATGCGCAATCGAGATGATCGATGTGTGTGGAGTTGAGAAAGTGACGAGGCGATATCAAACGAAACAAACAAGACACTTGTTCGCAACAACAACTGGCCACGCACGGCTGAGCGAACAGAACACAGCAGCACCAGATGATGCTGAAGTGATGCAGCCGGGGAAAAATCCAAGCAGAAGACGACCATCTCCATTTCCATCTCCACTGCGATCTTCTGCGGCACTTGATTTTTCCGTGATGGTTCAGTACGGTAGACTGATTAAATGCATGTGACCCCCTCCCTGTACATGATTCATGGATACCTGCACCCTGTAAATCCACTTGGAACGCCCCTTCGCCGTTGAGGAAACCCTAAAAATGTAGTAGAAATTGACAAAAATGTAGAAGGAGGTCATCCCTCCCAATTTTTTAAAACAGTTGGTTAATACCTGG
>JAADWJ010000597.1:0-15022 GCA_023336165.1 Pythium monospermum | reverse complement strand
TTTGGCACGAGAGAGTGGCCATTCAGCTCATAAAACCGCCTCAATACAACCATAACCTCGTGGTTCCACACAAACAAGGTCCAATCGTGAGTCGCTTCATCCACTGGGAATCCGATGTCCCGCAAGGCAGCGACGACTTGTGGGTGGTTGTCCCGATGGGTTTCCTTGGTCATGAACGAGTGGAGACACCGTCCAATACTAAAGCGTTGCGCGATCACTTCTTCTGGCCAATCAATCTCACTCGTGTCACATACGCGGCCACACACACGAAAGTACCGACTGCTGTCTACCAGATCGGTGGTTTCGCGGCTTGTTCCATCACCACAAGGTTTGTGAACACTGCGCGTCCCCGAGGCCGAGGCTTTCAGATCAAAAGGGATGATATAGTGGCCCACTGCCTTCTTGTATGCCCCCAGAACCACTGGCAGCAATGCGTACATGCGTTTCTCATTCTCTTTTGTAGTCGCCGCCACGACCGCACGTTTTTGTTGGGTAGTAGTGGGGACCCGCTTGATTGGATTTACATGTTCTTCTTGCTCTTCGTCTTGCACAATCGAAGAACTGAATACTCGCGTCACGAGCTTCAGCCATAAAGAACGGCGCACGGCCACTCCTGCCGTGGCTGCCGCCGGTCCACGGCCACGTAGCATCATCATCGCCGCTCACGAATTTTTTGCAAGCGCTTGTTGTGGACTGCAAAATGACCTCGATTTAATGACGTGTTGGTCTGTCACTATTCAGTAGTGACACGACAGAGGTCATACACGCGAGGGATCTGCACCCATATCCACTTGAGCTGCTGCATGTACCTGGTAGCGGCTCGCGAGATGACGCACGGCACCGCGACAGAAGAGGTACTTATAGCAAGGCGAAGGGGAAACCGGTGAAGTTCCATGGCGATGGCCACGACGGGTTCGGGGGCTTGTTGGTGCTATGCGTTCGGCGGTTCTTGTTACCAGTCAGAGTTTTTTTGCTGTCGTCAATTAGAGGCTTTCAGTCGGTTTCAGTAGCGACGTCTCCGTGCCGTCAGCACATACCGTAATGAATAATTGGTAGATGCAACGCCAAAGGCTTTTCGTTGCAGGACGGAGTCTGAGATTTCTGGGATTTGGCACTTATACATCCATATATTTATCTCTTATGAGGCAGCAATTTCGCTTGCTTGCTCTCTTTCTTTTTCCTCTCCCTTTTTTATCTCACCATTATTAATATCTCTCCACGCAACCAAAACCCAGCATGGACACAGCCACATACACGCATCTTATAGCCGTTGCCGTTCCGGGTTCTGTCGGCTATTGCTTGGTGCACGATTTGGTCGGTTATGGGACACTGGCTGTTGGATAGGACCGCCTCGGCCATCGCCTCCTTGGCCTTGTCGAGACGTATAGCTTGTGGTCGGATTCCTGAAACTTGACGTTGCTCCTTGACCCTGACCTTGGCCTTGTCGAGACGTTTGACTTGTGGTCGCATTCCTAAAACTTGACGTTGCTCCTTGACCCTGACCTTGACCCTGTCGAGAAGTATAACTTGTCGTCACATTAGAAAAGCTCGAAGTAGCTGCTGCTGCACCTCCGCCGCCATCATACAGAATTGCACCGCCTTGGTAATTTGTATCGTTTGCCATCGGCCGAGGACCGCGTCGAGGAGCCGCGGCTGGTGGAGGCCCTGCTGGTGCGCGTTGAGGTTGTGCACGTTGATGAGGCTGTGCACGTTGTGCAGGCGGTGGCAAAGGAGCCATTGGTTTAAAGTCATCTTCTTCGGCTCTTGCCTTCATGCGGTACCCGACCGCAATCGCAAAGAGCACGACGATCGTGCCGCCGACGATGGTGCCGATGGTCATCCATGGCTGCCAAAACGTGGCCTTCGCCTCACTCAGCGTGTTTGCGGTCTCCACCGACGACGGTGACGCCGACGCGACCAGCGCAAAAGGCTGACCGCCCTTTGCACCCGCCTTGACACTCATACCGTACACCACGGCTTCCACCGTCACGCCCACGGACTCGTCGTACTTGACGTTTTGCTTCTTCAATTCAGCGATGATTTCATCGTACGACACTTCGACCATCTCGACGTTGTTGACGGAATCACGCGCGCCATTCCCAGAGAGTGGGTAGAATTTCTTGTCGGTCTTTGGGATCGTCACATACAAATCCAAGTCGTTTTGCAATGCCTGCTTGCCACCAACCGAACCCGCAGGGTCGGACCACACGATCGTCACGCGCAAGTTGGCTTGCTCCTTGAGCACAAAGGTAAAGCCCGTCTGTTGTCCTTCCACCACGCGAGGCTCCGAGCCTTCGGTCGAGTTGGGGAAGAAATACACACCAGCGCCTTGGCTGTCTTCAAAAGCGACCAAGTTGGCTAGCGTTGGTTTGCCGTACCCTTGGCTCATATCAGGGTAGCTGGTCAGTGGGATTGCGGCATTCTCCATCGCCACACACGACGTGACGCCATTACGAGGCGCGACGAGGCGGCGGCTCATTTTTTCGCCACTGTGGAGGATCAGCGCTTTGAGAAGAGACGCTGGGATATTCTTCATGCCGAACGTCAAGTTCTTCACGCCGTTTTTCCACCACCCGTCGCGCAGCCACTCAAACAGCAACACCGCCATGCCAGCCACGACGGGCGTCGATTGCGAAGTTCCTTGCAGCGGACACAATGCCGCGGACTTGACTGTCACGCCGGGTGCTTCGGATCGGGAAGACTCAATGGTCATCCCTGGCGCGACCAGATCGGGCTTTTGGCGGCCATCAAGCGTCGGACCAATGGACGAGAACGACGCCACCGTCTGTTTGTTGAGTACACTCGCACACGGGGTCTTGACAAAGGAGGCGGCATCGTTGAGCGACGCGCCGACCGAGATGACATTCTTCGCGCCAGAAGGCGAACTGATGCTGTGCGAGCCTTTGTCACCGCTGTTGCCGGCGGCTACGATGATCAACACCTCCGGGTTGTTATACACGTAATTGTCCAAGTCCCGTGACTGCGCGTTGTAGTCGTTGCCTCCTGTGCCCCATGAGAATGAGAAAATGCGAGCACCTGCATCCACTTGGTCTTTCATCAACGCCTCCACCTCTCCGGGCGTTTCCAGCTTGACTTCACATCCTTTTTGGCCAGCACATGTCGGCGACTGCTTGCCGATATCCATGAACGCGATGCGTGCACTATGTGCGATGCCCAAGTCTTCATTGGTCTTGGTCATGGAGCTTCCTGCGACGATGCCGGACACGTGGGTGCCGTGGCCACACACGATCTGTTCCGACTCGTCCACGCTGTTGCCAAAAGCTTTGTACAACACAACTTTGCGAGCGCTCAGATCGGTTTGCCCGTAGATCGCACGCGACGACTGGTCGAATTGGTCGTGGTTGATGTACAACCCAGTGTCCGTGACACCCACAACGATGCCGCTGCCTGTGATGTTCTTCGCGCGCACCTCTTTGGCGCCGACCAGGTCTTGCACGTATGCATCCAGACGACGTGATGCAGTCTCAGCGAAAGAAGAAATATCACGAAGGCCTCGTGCTTCTCCTTCGTTTGCTGTCATCAGCCGTTGCTCGAAGGAAACGCCAGGCGCGAGTGCCCCGGTCGTGAGCGATGTCTTCAAGTCGACCCATTCCACGGCGTCATCGTCCAAGATCAGCGCGAGAGCCTTGGTCCACGTACTGAAATCATCCAGTGCTTGCAATGTAAACACACGCGTCGTGGCGTCGTCACTGCGGTTGTTGAGTGCGTTTTGGATCCCAGTAGCGTCTTGAATGCGTCGCTGGAGACGCGCCACAACGACTGACGCCAAGCTAGTGGAACCTTTGACAAGCCGCACTTCAAGCGATGGACCGCCACCATTTGCAAGGGTCGCGTCGCGCGCGAGTGACACAGATGCACGTGCAAATGGCGTGAGCTTGAGAATGGCTGGTAGCTGCACGACACTTTGGATACAGTCCAAGTCGACGATTTTTTCACCGATTTCTTTGGGAATATGGAGCAATAACACAGTGGCATTGGCGTTTCCTTGGTCGCTTCGTGTGAGAAACGGCGTCAAACCCTCATCGTCGTGGCTCCATATCGATCGCATCTCGTGTAAACACGCCAGTTCGTCTTGGTGCGCATGAAGCCGCACCAACATGGGCTTGATCAAATTGG
The DNA here is from genome assembly GCA_023336165.1 of Pythium monospermum. Lineage (NCBI taxonomy): Eukaryota > Oomycota > Peronosporomycetes > Pythiales > Pythiaceae > Pythium > Pythium monospermum. Next base: position 10,885 of record JAADWJ010000597.1, on the reverse strand, counting down.
TCGTTTCTTCTTCTTTGTTGTTGTTTTGGGCCGATTTTGATGTGTCCTTGGCCAACAATTGATCTTGGAAAAACTGAAGTTGGCACGCGTCGTAGGTCGCGTCGGCGCTGCTGATCATCGCATCGTACGCGGCAAAGAACGCGTCATAGAAACCGGCAAATGCACTTGTCGACAAGTCGCCAATGGACAGCGACACCTTGTTCTGAGCGTTCGCTGCGACCGACTGGCAAGTCACGAAATCAATCGTTTGGACGTTCTTGTTATCATTCAAATTCGCTTCTGCGTGGATCGATGCGGCGGCGTCGCTGCTGTTGCCCGTGTCGCCGTCAAACGAATACGATTTCACATCGTTGGTTTGTAAAACGCGCTCTCGTTTCCGCTGTCGTGGGGACGATATATACGCAGCACATTTCGCATGCGAGCATTCGCTGGTCTCTTGTAACTCCCGGTACGCCTGTGCGACGTGGGTGGCGCTGCAGTGGAACCGACAGAACGCATCTTGAGACTCAAACGCAAGCCCGCGCGCGTCGATAAAGGACGCCGTCGGCGCTGCTGCCGATGTAGCCTCGAACGAGACCACCACCAGTACCACCAACGCGTACGCGAGCGCTACCATACGCGAGCACATTGCGATCTTCACCATGTCGCCAACGATGCTGCCCGTCGTAGAGACACTTGTTGAAGGGGGGTTTCCTTTGCTTGGTTGATTTCGCTTCCGGTCAAGTGCAATACACGCAGGGGGGGGCGGCGGTGGAGGACGAAGTTTCCAGAGAGCAGGAAGGAGACAAGGGAAATTGTGGATTGTTAGTGCTTTTACCCGTGCCAGATGCGTTGGAAATTTGTGCCAGCTGTTGGGAGCGATTTGGAGGTTTTTGTTGGCAAAATCAACCAACACGGAAATGCAGCTGTCGGTGTGTTGTGTTGGTGTTGTTGTTTGGAAAGTTGGGATGGATAGGTACAGCACCAGACAGCTGAGTGTCAACAAAGAATTGTCAGCAAACCGGTTTTGTTGATCGTGGTATTCCGGATATCGCTGCATTGCAAAAGTTGAGAGGCAAGAGCCAGTTTATTCGTTATTAAGAGTTGTACACATACCGTGGTAGTATTAATAATTCAGTCGCAGTGAAGCTCTAATTCAGCAGGATATGCCATTACACAGGTATTATCGAATAGGAGTCGGCTCTTTGTCGTCGTGCAGTTGTGGAGCCCGAAGCACCCAGCTGTCCAGTTGTGGAGCCCAAAACAACCGGTATTAACACCGGTTTCATTTGTCAGTGTAGCCATCTTGTGGCCAAATCCATTCTTATCCATGCCATATATTTTTTCTTGCTGACGTTATGCCCTGGAGATGCAGCACTGTGTGGTATTCCAGCGTCAAACTTATTGCGGCTTCCATGAGTAGGTGCCGTACGCTGGGTCGCATGTCCATTTGCGCTCCGTTTGGATATGCTGCGCTGTCTGGCAGCCTGGCCCGTCCTTTTTTGTTTCACTGCAGCAAACCCAACGGCCAGCGATGATCGACCCGCCAACGTAGTACGCCGAGTGTTTGCGGCAGCCGTCGAGCGAAGATGGCACCGAAGGGTTGAACGCTGCACTACAGCGCGTACACGTGATCTTTGGCAGTGGCGGGGCCGCCACACTGGCAGTGCTGGCACCGCCGCTTACGGTCGTAGCGGGTGCATGGGCCACGTGGCGAAGTGCACTGGTCACCGCGTAGAGCAGTAGACTGCCATCGTACGCGACAGCGAGAGGCGCTTTGTTGCGCTGCGCGGCTAGCACACGGATTGCGCCAAACAGAACATTCCTTAGAGGCACGCCGTTGACGCGCTCCGCGTGGTAGTCCAGCGCCAGCACCTGTGGCTGCGTGCTACTTCCACCACTGGCCGCCGCGTCAGCTTCTGCCGACAACGGGTACACCGGAAAGTCCTTGCCGATGACTTCAGTCATCCACGTGGGCAGCGTCATCTTGTTGATATCAGAGAGACAAACGATGAGAAAGGGCTTCTTACAGCGCGCGGCGTACTGGAATTCCAACTGGCAGTTGATCGATTCAACGTATTTTTGGGTGAGAAACACCACAACGCAGGCCACGTTTTCCACCGCCGTCGCCATCGCCGAGTTCACGTTGCCTTGCATGTGGCCAAACACATCAAACCACGAGCGAACGTTGAACACATCGCCCTGCTGGTGGACGTCCAGAACGGTCTCTTGGCTCCCCCATTGGTACGAAAACATGGCATCCAACTGTAAATTTGTGATGGGTAATCCGTTGGCATCCAGCACCGATGGAGGCGGCTTGAACTCCATGCGCGTCATGGTGTAGTGGATATTCGCGAGTTTCAGTTCGGTCAGTTCCGGCAGTAACTCGGTTACACTAGGGTACGGCAGGGCACTTTGTGCTCGCTGCGTTTCGATCGCATCGGTCGTTGTCGCGACGCCAAGTTTCTCCAGCGCCGTCAACGTGGAACTAGAAGGAGAAGGACTGTCACGGGTACTGTCTACAAGAGCCTGGACGATCGTGACAAGCGTATCGACTTGCTGTGGCGCTAGCCCCGCCACTAGAGCCTTATCCGTTGCGACTTGAAGCGCTGCTTGCTCGCGTGACGAGAGAAGCGCTGCGTCCAGCACACGAGCGGACTGCGCAGCCGCTGCGCTTGTCAACAGTCCATTTGCACACACCAGGAAATCCGTCGCGAGACAGGAGTCGACCACTTTACAAGGGCAATTCGGCACTTGCGAGTATGGCAAATGCAGGTAGTCCAAGTGGTCCAAGTCGACTTGGTACCAGAGCCGTCCGGCCATCGCGAGTTGCAGCCAGCCACTGAGCCGAACGCCCGCGTTGATCGGTAAAAGGGGCCTTTTCCAGCGCAACGCTGCTTCAAAAAGACGGCGATACGAAGTGTTGGCCACGGAGCCACTGGTGATGATGAAGGCCACGACTGCGGAGCCTGCGAGCGCTGCGAGGTCCTTGTCCACGTCCTGAGTACTCAACGAGCTGGATGCGGCCAACGTGGTGCCTTGCGATTCCATGTTGACAAACTGTTGCGCGATGCGGTTGCCGTCGTCATCTGCATGTACAAACAGCATGTGCAGAGGAGCCGTTCCAGTACTGGCAGCCTGGTCTAGAATTTGCTGGTCGCTTTCTTCGATCTCCGCGATCTCAGCGCTGGATGCGCTCCGTTCCAAGATCTCTTGCAGATCTGAATGCGTCAATAGCTTTGTCTTGCTGCTGACAGCACGAGACTGGCTCGCATCTTCAAAGAGACGCGGTTCCCACTGTGCAAAGGCCGTACAAATCGCCCCGACAGCGCCACTTGGGCGAGTGAAAAACGTCAATGGACCAGCAGTGATCTGTTTCCGTGTGTCTTTCAAGAACGACAGCGTGTCGATCAACGCGGACGACGTTTGGAAAAGCGGATCCACGCCGACGATCGCCGACTCACACGCCAGCAGCACTTCGGCGCGGGTCTGCAAGTCGCGAGGGAAGCTTTCCGTCACAATGGCCACGACGTGGTCCTGGTCCTTTTGCTCTTGTTGTTCGCCTACTTGATACGATGCGATGAGCTTGCGCAGCTTGGTCTCTTGCGACGAGTGGCAGACCAACAGAGTCGCCACAGCGCCATTAGCAGAAGCGTCTGTCTCGACCGTGGACGCTGCACTGCCCATCGTGCGGACTGGCTGGTGTGTCGATTGTGGACTGTGGGTGGTTGTTGAAACAATGCATCTCTCTGTCTCTTCCCTTCCTTGTATGGCGGTTTGAAACCACTCTCTCTTTGCAGGTAGCTACACCGCGTTCTCCACTGAGTGGTCTCTAATATTAGGTGCTTGGGTTGTTATTTTGATTGGGGTGGAGCCAGGCAAAGCGAAACGAAAAATCGGCTCCGAAATGGTCGATCGAACACTGGGAGACGTACATGACCCACATCACAAGCTTGGACTGGATGCTCCGCTGGCGGGTCTCGAGCACAAACGCCAGTTGGTGGAGCACCGAGAGCCTCAATTTCCACCACAGCACGTAGGTCAAAAGCACGAGCGAGAGCAACTCGAGTGACGCGTACAGCAATACGTTTTGCATGGTCGGCCACAAATCGTGTTGTAAATTGAGGCTCTTGAGGAACGGGTAGTATTGTTGGTTGGGCTGAGCGTACAGCGCGACCAGGAGAATATCTACAAGGAGGAAAGAACACAAACACGAGGAAGAGGTTACCACATGATGGAGGATACACAGAGAAGGAGAATATACGTACTGTAGATGACCGGCATGATGACTTCAACGTATTCGATGAGAATGACAAACTCGGTCACGTAGAGCAATTGCTGGATGCCGTGGACCAAACGACGCCGTTCGACTGTGGTCAGAATCGCCAAGTCGCTGGGCACCACTCGCCATGGCTGCTCGGGCGTGACTGTCGCACTGTGGAGGAGCGACTGGCTTGGACCAGGTAGACCAACCTCCACTTGCTTGGTGGGCACAGATGGAGTGTCCGCTGATGGTCGAGGTGGCTGGATGACACTCTGGCTGGGTCGGATCCTGGCAATCGGGACGCCTATGATTCCTTGCAAGCTCATGCGGATACTCGCCAACCTTCCACTTCGCTTGGGTTGGCGTTGTGGTCTCCCTTGCAACGCCAGCTGGGGCTCCGCGGCTACAGTCCAGCACGCGAGCTCCAAAAAATGGAAAAGGGCACGAGGGGGTTTTGTGGTGAAGCTACGGTTCCCGGTTTTCGCTTGATCCAGCTTGGTTGCGATAGGATACAGCTCGCGGATGATGGCAAGCACGTCGTGGAACGATAGAAACGCTTGCACCAAGTCGATACTCATGAGTGCCAACACCGTGCGAGTCGACGTCGCGCCTTGCATACAAAAGGCGACATATAACGAATGGAAGATCTCAATGTTGAACACCACGGCCTCCGGTTTGCCGACATCGCCGCCTGGCAGCGCTCTTGCGATCCAATTCTTGGCGATCAGCTTGAGCAATGGCAGAAGCAGCACAAACGAAGTCTGGGTGGTCGACGAAAGCCGCACAAAGGCGTAGTTGTACAGTGGGTACACCACGGTGATCGCAATTTGGCACGACGAGACGACAAAGTACCATGCGATATCCCATACAAACTGCTTGTTGGTGCGCAGCTGAGCGCGGTGGAGCCACATGATGATGTTCATGAGCGTGCACGACCACGGGAACGTGCTGATAAGCAACCCAAACGGAGTCGGATACCCAACGGCCATGGCCACGAGGATGCCCACAAAAGTCGTGAATGCTGAGACAAAAAGCGTGACGGCTATCGTCGTCAGTGGGGACATCGCCATGCCGTTGATATGATGGTGGAATTGCTCCAGTGTCGACACGGTCATGACGACAGTCGACAGGAAAATGCGGGTCCACAGCTTGGGGCTTTGTGTGGCGCCGGCAGTTATTGGCTCGAGAGGGATGATATCAAGCAGCGACATACACAGTATACACGGCACTGGAGTGAGCGCGCACACCGTGAGCACGCGGAGCCAACTTGTGTGGGCGTGGTAGTGTGCAAACGTCTGGACATGCTGGCCAGTGTAGTGGCCCTGGAGCTCCACTTGCGTGGACATCCAGCATTGCGCAGTACGCGCGCGGATTTGTTCAAACCCATGGCGCATTGGAGACAGCAGAGCGTCTTGTGGGAAAGCATAAGCTGCAGCGTTGTCCGTGTCCGTGAAATTAGGGCGTGTTGTGGTGGCCCAAAAATAGTTTTTTGACCTGGTTGTACTTTCTTATTTAGGTTAGTATTTCAAAGCACTGGAAACTAGTTCCTATTTAGCCCACCATCATGGTACTGTGATCCCTCTATTAGTAGGTACTGTGTTTTGTGGTTCACAACAGACTTCGGACACAACATCCCAAGTATGATGCTGTCGCGAGGGGCGATCCTCGCCCGCAGCCGCCGCGCCTACGCTGTTGCTCCGCGGTCGTTTCCCGATCGACTTCTACGTGCATATAATACAAGAGTCAGTACTAGTATTGACACAGGTGGTGGCGCACACGCTGCGACTGTGGGTGGCCCGCCATCGCCACGGATCCCGTTGACGCCGACCGAGTCCATGCTGTTTGATTTCCTGCTCTACATTCAGCATTTGTACGCGCCGACCACGCAGCTTCGCGTAGCCGGAGGATGGGTGCGTGACAAACTGCGTGGCGCCGAGAGTGAGGATATCGACATCGTGCTGGACAATATCTACGGCAAGGAGTTTGCCAACCACATCACCAAATTCCAGCGCAGCCGCCGATTGCCCACATCCTCGGTGGGCGTCGTCAAGGCCAACTCGGAAAAGGTAGAACTGGTAGCTCTAGGCAGCCAGCATCCATGGTGAGTTGTTGTCTCTTACACTGTCTATTCTTAATATCAAACAGAGCAAGCATTTAGAAGTCGCGCAAGTCAAAATTGACGGCCACGTGGTCGACTTGGTGCATTTGCGGTCGGAGGCGTACAGCGATGACAGCCGCATCCCGGATGCGCAGTTTGCAGCGCCCTCGGAGGACGCCATGCGGCGCGATTTGACCATCAACGCGTTGTTTTACAACCTCCACACACAACAAGTCGAAGATTTGACAGGCCGCGGGCTCGCGGATCTTCACAACAAAATCATCCGCACACCACTGGCACCGTATCAAACGTTTCTGGACGACCCGTTGCGCGTACTCCGTGTGATCCGCTTTGCCTGTGAGTTTGGCTTTGCCTTGGACGACGCGATCAGTGAGACTGTGCTGAATCATGAAGAGATCCGCGACGCCATGGTCCGCAAAGTGAGCCGAGAGCGCGTCGGCATTGAAGTGCGCAAGATGCTCTCAGGGTCCGATCCAGCACGCGCTTTTGCATTGCTCGCGCAGTTTAAGCTGCTGGATATCGTATTCCACCACGCCGGCGATGGCGGCGAGTCCACCGCGGCTCTCCAAGAGCTCTTCAAGTGGACGCCCGCGCATGTCGCAAGAGGCTCGGCCCACTTGGCCCACCTCCAGCGAGCGCGCAAGTCGATGGACAACCACCAAATCTCGTTTGTGGAAGCCACGGGGGCGATTCTCGCGCCATTTGTGGTTCCTCCAGCATCAATTGACGCTCTCAAGCTCGGGTTGGAGACGTTTCTTCCATCGGCCAATTCGGTGGAGAATGATTCCTACTGGTTGCCACACGTAGATGAAGAGATGTTGCTTGATACTGCACAGCAATACCGACAGCAACTCCATGAACGAGACGACCTCGACATGCGTTTCCCTCGTGAGGACGTGATTGAGCTGCTCAAGATCAACGTCAAATGGCCAAAGCCCGCCGCCAAGCGCGTGACCGTGATCCTGGAGGCCATGCTGGCGTTCCCACGCGATCTGGAAAGCTCCACCGTCGCGCAGAACCACTTGAAGCTCTTTCTGTGGAGTATGAAGTACCGCGATGTGCTCTCACCAGCGATCGCGACGCTACTCACCGAACTCGCTCCGCCAAGCGACCGCGACTCGCTTGTCGTGGCGCTCGATGCGCTGGCGCACCGCTTTACACAGCGGCCCCACAGCGCACAAGGCGGCGAGGCCGTTACAGACAAGAAGCGCGTTGGTCGCCGCGTGGATGGTAAGCAGATCAGTGACCGTCTGGGTGGCAAACTGGGTCCGCATATCGCCATCGCATTGGAAGTGTTGGCTTTGTGGGAGTTTGTCCATCCCTTGGCGTCGCTTGACGAGGAGCTTCAATTTTTGGACCGACTGCACCAAGTTTTGCAATAATTGAACCATAGACTACCGTGTTTTAGAAAAATAGACCATCATTCTGGATACTTGTGGATTGTGATTGGGTATAATTGGTACCGTACGTGCTGTGATTGGATAAAACCCCGTTTTCTTGTTTGACATGTTTCTTTGTTAGCTCCTCGTTTGTGCACACACACACACACACACACGATGATGGACGCTGCAGCAGCGGAGCAGCCGAGTGGTCGCGAGGCAATCAAACAAGAGGAAGACGACGTGGAGATGGCGCACTCACTTGGCAGACTGCGCGTGACGACGCCTAAGGTTGTGTTTGGTGGCCGCGGCGAGGAGAACCCTGGCGAGACTGTGTCGCTGCTGGACCGCAACGGCAACGGCAGCACGCTAACTGGCTCGATGACGACCGGCGCAGCATGGCTATCGCACTTGGAGAATGGCAACGCGGGTCATCTCGACCATACTGATTCAAGTGAATGGCAAGTGGTCACGACGTTGGACGGCGTTTGCTGCGGCGTGCGCAAGCATCGAATGATTGAGGTTGTCCATTTGCGGCATGCCAACTATGGGTTGCGATGGGGCGAGACAACCGCCAAGAAATACCACAGTGACACCACACACGACCACAGCAAAGATGCGAGAACGACAGAAAACGATGCGAAGAGCTTACCAGCAGCAAAAACAACCCCATTTTGTGTGGTCGGCCCGCACTGGTGGCTCATGACCGCGACTTTTACCGTTTTCCTGGTCGCCGCGCTGGTCGTGACCGTGCTCACCATGCCCCAAGCGGGCCTCGGAGAAGCCGTCACAGGCGTGCTGTTATCGGCCGCGTGCCTGTCTATGTACGCGAAAGTGGGCTGCACGAATCCAGGCATCGTGGAGCGGCTCCACGAGCCACTGGACGAGTCGTACACGTATTGCGACCAGTGCGAATCGTATCGTCCACAAGGGTACGTCCTTTTTCATGATGATGATGGTGATGGTGATGGTGGCTGACTGTTTCTCTGTTGTATACAGTGCGCTGCACTGCATGGACTGCCGCGTGTGTATCGAAGAGTACGACCATCACTGCCCCTGGACGGGCAAGTGTATCGGCAAAAAAAACGTGAAATACTTTTACGCGTGGCTGTTTTTTCTTGTATTAGCGTTTGTGTACGAAATGATTGAGTTTACGACCTACATGCTGCCGCCGCAAGACCAGCGCAATGCATTTGACTCTTCCGACGACGACGACGACTCGTTTTATTTCACACAGCAGCAACAGCTACAGCAATAACAGCACCGCATCCAAGAGACGCCATCCCTGGTGCCAACAGCACCATTTCCTGGCTTGTAGTACTTATTTTATCATGGAAAAACATGTATTTTTGATTAAAAAGAGGCCTTTTTTGGTGGTTTAAATTCCGCAAAAAGCTATTTACGCGGCAGGAACAGGGAACCGCACATGGAGCCACGTTGCAAGCTGCTGCAGCACAAAGGCTCGCTCGTTGTCTTCAAAAAGCACATGGAAAGCGTCTTGGACCAGCACAAACTGTTTATCTTTTGTTTGGATGCGGTCGTAAAACTGTTGCGCGAGTGGTAAACTGGTCACTTTATCTTCCGTGCCCATCATCATCAAGATGGGGATTGTGCAAAACGTATGGTTTGCATCCTCGACGCGTTTGTCCTTGTGGAGCGCGTCCATGGCGTGCATGGTCTCGTTGGCCATGCGGCATGTGATGTTTTCACTAGTCGTCAATGGATCCGCGTCATAATCTTTGCCAAAAAGCGGATCGCGGCAAATGAAATCGCGGTTCACGCCTGGCACAAGCCGTGCCTTTGGGAACAGCGCGGCCAGCATCGTGCTCATCAAGGCCATGGCGCGAAGCACGGGGGTCCACTCGACGCTGATCGCTGGCGCCAGCAAAACGATGCCGTGGAACGTGTGCTTGCCACTGAGCACGCTTTGCAACGTGACCAGCGAGCCCAGCGACATGCCCATGATCAGCAGTGGTGGTTGCTGGGGTAATTCACTTGGAAGCAGCATTTTTGGGTAGATTTCGGCCTTGGCAAAGTCGAGAAAGTCATTTGTATCGTCGATCAACGACGGAAACGACTCGACATGCGCGACCAATGGCTCCACGTCCTTGGCGCTTTTGCCGTGGCTTCTCAAATCGTAGGCGAGCACACCAAAGCCCAGTTTACAAAGCTCTTCAAACGCGTGGAAATACCGCTCCGAGTATTCGTTCACTCCATGGAGAAACAGAATCACACCGCGCAATGGCTGGTCGGTTGGTGGGAACACGGCCGAGTACGACAGCTCCGTGGTGGCGTTGCCGCTTGTCGGCGCTTTGCATTTGCCTTGAAGGATCCGCAGATGCGACGGTAGATCGGTCGCGCGCTTCCAGCAAAGCACGGTGGGCGATGCGCGGATCGCGGCGTGGTCTTCCTCCGAAAGCGGCGCGTTCATTGGGTTTCTCTTGAGTCTACGGTATGTTGTGTGCTGTCTTGGGGTGGCGAAAGCTTCTCCACAAAAGTGAGCGCGTCGCGTCCCAAGATTTGGAGATTGTGTGTGTTCTCCGACAAAGAATCTTCGTCCCTCAATCGCCTTGCCAAACGGTCGCCTTCTTCTTCTGCCCATCTTCCTCGGACGGCGGATGAGTTGGAATGCTGATCCCTCAGGTCAGTGACTCTCAACAGTTCTGGGCACTGTATACAGTGCTCGACTGGCAATCGCCGGAGTGACGTATCTTATTCTTCATCAGGCCCTGGAATCCAAGGAGACGTCACTGTTGAACGTTGTTGCAGACTGTGGGTTGTGAAGTCATTGGCGCGCATGCGCATCCACAATATCGGATACTGTGAACCATGGAACTGACCACCCACTGCCCATATCAGATCCACCAACACCAGAACCTTGAGCCAGGTCTAAACGAGCCTAAACCTGATATCTCACAGCCAAGTTGTTTTAGACCAGGTTATATTTTTTTTTTGCATCGTTCAGGTTACATTCAGCGAGGACAAGGTTACGTTGGTTTATGATCTGGGTTACTATAGCCGCCACCCGTGCGCGTCCATGGCCAGCGGTCATGAGGCTATTGAGATCGACTGCAGCAGGGACTGCAATGCAAATGAAAGAGGAGGATGGTTGGTATATTGTGTGTCTACTACTTCTACTTTTGT
>JAADWJ010000596.1:0-15024 GCA_023336165.1 Pythium monospermum | reverse complement strand
GAGAGAGAGAGAGAGAGAGAGAGAGAGAGAGAGAGAGAGAGAGAGAGAGAGGTCAGTGCCGTCATCCGTTCTCCTGGAGTTCTCTGTGTTGGCCTCCAGTACCTGCTCGGCAGCTCCATTTCTTGCTCTTCTTCCTCCGGTCGCGGGCTCAAATCGATTTCTTCGTCCAGTTGACGCTAGCGTTAATTATATGGCAAACAAGAACGATCGTGTCAGTGTCACGTACTGCTTGTCAGTCAAGGGAGATGGTATGTGACACAAAACGAACTTTTTCCTCCTCCGAGAGCGGAACTCCGGCTGATGCCGGTGGCGGTAGATTCAGCAGGAAGCTGGGCTTGGTCGTCATGCTCTACATGGTCCACACCAGCGTTACCAGTCAGTTTTTGCCCTCTGAAAACCTGTGCAGAACAATGGGAACTCTACCAAACCTGCAAGGCAAGTCGCCGCTGTTTCCACATGCCTTCAATCTGAAAAAAATACACCAGTATCCATAGTGGCGCTCAGAATTTTAGTGGAGGAAAACGAACAATGGGGTCCAGCGGTACTCTGCCTGATCTGACCTCGAATCGTAGACTGGTTAACGCTTCGATTTGGTTGTCAATGCCCCTTGTGTCGGTTTGCAAAAGAGTATCAAAAATCGACGGCCCCGTCACCAGCGGCGAGCTGCCTGCGTTCATAGATAGCTGCTGGTTGCTGTAGCCACCAAAGTTGGCGTCGCTCGGGAGAATAGAAGTCATAGGTTGGCTCCACGTGGGTGGTAGAAACGCGTGCTTAGGTGGCGATCCCGATGGCAAAATCGCCGATGCGTGGTGGATCTCCTGCTCTTGTTGTTGCTGTTGTTGTTGGTATTGATACTGATATTGGTGTTGTGGCGGTGGGTATTGTGTGTGTCTTGGCGACCGCGTCGTCGGTGATCCTGCCTGTTGCTGGTGAGCATTGGGGTTGCCTGTGATAACAGGTGGCGGTCGCTGTGGTGACACTGGCGGAGGCAGTTGCTGCTGTTGTTGCCCACGTCGCGACGGTTGTTGCTGTTGGGCCCGCGCGTCCTACGAGACAGACGAATCAGCCACCATCATCACCATCAGCAGCACTGCGATACGTGCTGGCCCCACGTGTGCGCGCGACGTACTATTAAGTCTCTTTCTATCTTTTGCTCTTGCAGTCGCCGCGACTTGTCTTCCTCGGCTCGCGCGTTCTTCAGTCGAACCTATGGACGTGTTTGGGTTTGTCACGCCTTCCCGATACGGTACACATACACACCGTGGACGCCAACATACCTGCTCTTGAAGCTGAGCTGCATAGTCGCGCTGTTGATTCTGCCGCGACTCTCGCTCGTCTTCGCTCGCGCCAAAGAGACCTGTGCGTCGGCCTGCCATTCTGACTGGAATACTGGAGTGAATGATTTGTTGGTTGAAGTTGGTGTCTCTTCACTGATCAAGTTTACAGTGTCTAGTTTGTCATAAGGCGCACCAATGTGGCTGAGTGAATGTGAATGAAGAGAACATCACGCCATTTTTCAAAGAGCAAAGGGGGGTCGCCATGCTTTCTTCGTTGCGTAGCGCCGCAATCTCTCTCCACCGTCCGATGCGCTTTACTACGCGACGAACTCGATCTATGGCTACCGCGACGGCGTCGTCGCTACGTCCACCGATCATCTCTCTGGAAGACAGCAACCGCGACGGCGCGGCCCAACTCGCCGAAGCATTCGAAGAGTTTGGGTGCTGTTACCTTTCAGGTACCAAATGCTGGACATATCGTTCGCTGCATTTCCTCGAGAGAGACTAAAGCTGAATGGATGTGTGTGTGGATGTATGGACGGAAGGTCACGGCGTGTCGCGTCTTCTCGAGAAGCGCGTGATGCAGAGCGCACGCGCGTTCTGTGCGCTTCCGGACGCCACCAAGCAGTCCATTCCAGTGGTGCAAAACGGCCAAGGGTTCACGCGTGGCTACATCGGCATCGGCAAGGAAAGCGGAAGCGCGGACCGCATTGAGGTGAAAGAGGCGTTTTCCTACGGATACGAGTGGCCCAGTGGGGAAGCCCCCGTCGCTGCCAATGGGTTGCAAGGCCTCAACGTTTGGCCAGACAGCGATGTGTGGGACCCAACCCATCGCGAGGCGATGAACGAATTCTACGACGAGATGGTCAAGGCCTCGCGCACGGTCGCCAAGCGGCTCTCACAGACGCTATATGGCGATGTGAAGGTGCTGGATAACTACTGCCACCAGGGCGACACGATCTCCATCATGCGGCTGTTCCACTACTTCCCCTACAAGCATTATGGCGCACCACCGCCACCGGGCTTTGAGCTCATTGGCTCGAGTCCGCATACTGACTGGGGGTTCCTCACACTCATCCTGCAGGACCCGGTCGGCGGGCTGCAGTTCCTCCACAAGGACAAGTGGATCGATGTGCCGTACGAACCGGACACGTTGGTCGTCAACGCTGGCGACTACCTCTCGCTCACAACGAATGGGAAGTGCGCCTCACCGGTGCACCGAGTTATCGCCGACGACCGTGAACGATACTCGATGGTGTTCTTCTACTATCCAGACTTTGATGCGGTTCTCCCAACGGTCGGCGGCCTCGGTGGTGGTGGTCCACAAGGCACGCGCATCGGTGGCAACCGCGGCGATGAAAGCGGAAGCGGCGAAGTGTTCAACAATTTGTTGGACGGCACAGTCACCAAGGACGACGCGTGCTTCGGCGAGTACATCATGGCCAAGTGGGCAGGTGTGCAGCGGTAAATACATGTACATACAGTGCCCGTGTCCGCAAATCAAAATCGCTGGTTGGGTTTGTGTGTTGGTTTCTACGGTATTCGTTTATTTCTTCTTTGCCTGTTTCTGTGGGTTTGCTTGCTCTTGCGGTGTATTGCTGTCTCGCGCGGCTTCGCTGGCTTCGTATCGCGCGCGGACATCAGGCGCCATGACCGACTTGATCGTGGTCACCAATTGTTTCTCCTTATCCAGTTCTCTCTGTTCAATCCAATCGAGCACACAACGGGCACATAACGGAATTAGGACTCTTTGTGGTCGTACTACGTACGGTGTTGCGTCCGTATGCACGCACCATATAGCACTCCGAATACGCTTTGTACTCTTGCTGACAACCGACGTGGCCCTGCGCTTTGTGCTGAAGGAACACATTCGTGTACCACTGGTCAAAGCATTGGTCGTAGCTAATGATGGTAGCAAGTTCAATACTGTATCAGCAAGGGAAACTCTACAGTCGGCGCTGGATGCGCGACTCTCTATGGTACATGCACGTGCCGCGGCAGTTGCTATACGTACGCTGCTTTCTTCTTCCAGCACCCCACGTCGTCGTCTGCCTCGGCCATTTTCGTTGCACTTGGTTTGTGGACACCAATTTGTTTTGTCGTTTTTGCTGACCGCGCTCTAATATGGTCACATTCGATATCCATTGACAATAGAAACACGTATATTACGACCACTATTTGGGTGGATTATTCAGGAACCGGTACAAACTATGAGCGGGCATACCCAAACGTATTTTCGCCATGGCTGAACTGCTGGTGCATATCAAAGTTGCGCTCGCTGCGCGCGCCTGGCACGACGCTGACAGCGCCCGGGATGTGGCCGTCGCCCAAGAGATGGTACCCTGCGAGAAAGCACTTGTCGCACACGCGCTGGCAGTCTTTGAGGTCAAACTTGGGCAGTGGGACGCGGTTGGTCGAGTGTTGGCTGCACACGCTGAAGCCGCAGTTTCGGCAATGGTGGCGGCGACGCGTGAGCGTGAAGCGGCACGTGCACACATGGCACGAGCGCGATTGCTTCCACCGCGGGGGAAACGCAGTGCCCTTGGACACAGGTCCCGTTGGCTGCCATTTGCCCCCATGGTGGTGGTGGTGGGACTGCAAGACGTGAGAGTCGCTTTGCGTTTCGAGGCGATTACCAAGGTATTCTTCCGAGACGACAGACTCGGAGCCAAGGTTTCTACCGCTGTGGTACCGGCCATCGGCAAGCGAGAGCGATTTGGACTGCAATTCGCCTGGATGCGCGACGCCCGAGTAGATAGCATACAGAGGTTTGCGGGTCGTCCCGTAGGTCGTTGTGAGCGGAAGGTCACCGCTTGTTGGGCTATGCTGGTTTGGATGTTGCTGCTGCTCGTCTGCGTACCCGAATTGGTCACGGTGAGGCGAGTGCGGTGGGTGCGCTGGCTGTTTGGTAAAGTACCGCGGGTCCTCAAACGTCATGTCTTCTTCCTCTGGGAAGGAGTAGTCGTGCGGCCCACCACGGCCTTGGTACGAGGGTGAGTATTGTGAGTACTGGCTTGACGAGCCCTGTTCCAACTGCTCGGCTTCGTATTCTTGGCGGCTCGCGTCCGCGGCGCGCAAGACCTCGAGGATGCGCTCTTCGCACTCGGCTTGCACAGCGAGATCGATGGGCATGTGGCCCGCTTCATTGGGGATGTTGACAGCGTGCGGGTTCGCAAACACGATCTTGATGAGCACCTCGGTGGGGATGTCCTGGTGGAGACAGACCCAGTGGAGAAGTGTCATGCCGTTGTCATCCGTTTGGTGCGCGAGTGTGCGGTTGTCGCGCAGCGCCGTGAGCAGGGCGTCCCAGTCGCCGTTGATCGCTAGAAGAAATTGCTCGTCCATGGTGAGCGCGCGCGTGCTGCTGCTTCTTGTCGGAAGAGTCTTTTGATGAAGCGTGTCTGCTTTGGAGCGTTCCCTCGCAACGTTCTGCACTGGCGTGTTGTGTCGAGCGGTGCTCCCTGGCGCCGCGTTGCGCTGACTGCCTGAATTTACGGTTGCCGTCTGCCCGCATTGCATATCCGTGTCTTGGATTGGTCAAAATCAAGATACCTTCATTTCTCACCAATCAGCAGGTAGGAGATGTGCTCTGGTCACTCTCTAGAGGATGTTTCCTTGTGTTTAACTCTGCTTTGCCCAACGAGCAACTTATGGTTTCCACTGACCGCACCGCAACTCAAGCGCACCTTCAGATGCGCTGTTGGCGTCCTAGAATGACGTGGTTTACATAAATTTGGTGACACAGAGAGTGAGCCGTCCGCCATCTTCATCTTCATCCACGTTGACGAAGCGACCGATCCATCATGGCGGTGCCATCGTTAGGAGAGGCAGATGCAGCGACTGCGCGCGTGCATGTGGTCGCCAACATGCTTATGCAGAAGGCACAGGAGGTGCAGAGCAAGGGAAACGCTGGCGCTGCGCAATCGCTGAGCGATTCGGCCGCTGACTTGCAGCGCGCGGCCGAATTGCTCCAGGAGCTCATGCGCCACGTGCAGGCCAGTAGCAGTGGCAGCACGGCCACACTCCCACGGAGCGACAGTGAAACAGCCTCACTCCCATCTACCAGTGGCCCGCCAAGTCAGAATGGTGACGATCCCAGCCGACAACAGCCGCCAACCGCGAGTACATCCGTGAAAGACTTGGTCACCAAACTGAGCCGCGTCGACGCCATGCTGGGCAAGAAAAGCGACGAAATGAAGCAAAAGGGAAACGACGGCGCAGCGCATTCGCTGCACCAGTCGGCACTCGCAGTGCGGCTCGGTGCGCAGCATATCACCGACCAACAGCAAATGACACGAGCGTTGGTATCCACGGCGCGTGCGCTTCGCGAACAGCTACGCGACCAGTGCCGCTTGTTTCTCACTGACGAAGAGTTTCCGGACGACGCGCCGCTGGATGACGCGATGCGGCAGCGCGCAGTGGACCACGCAAAAGAACTTGTCGCGTTTCGACAGGCCGTGCGTAGCCTGTACCCACAGGTGGCTAGCGCGGACCAGTTGCAAGAAGCGCTTATGGAGCGCAAGGTACGAGAAGCTCCGCCGCCACTACCACCACATCCGACCACGCTCGACGACGACGATGCCACAGAGACGACAACCTGCCGTCTTCAGCTTGAAGAACAGATGCTGGCGATGCAGGAGATGCATTTGCGTCACGAGCAAGAGCTGTTGACGTCGGAAGAGGAAACCACGCGCATCAAAGTGCAGTGCGCCGCGCTGGAGAAGGCGTCGCGCGAGTTGGAAGCCGAGTACCACGACCGCCGCGAGAAAGAGCTGGAGCACTTGAATGCGTTGCATGGCCGCCAGAAAGAAACCCACGAGGAGCTCCAGCGGTTGTTGACCGCGAAAGAAGAAGAAGTGACCGCACTGAAAACGCAAGCCGAGTCGTGGATGAACGAGCTGAGCAGGCAGCGCGAGACGCTGAACGAACTGCAAGTGCAGCGAGAGCAAGACCACAAGTTCCACGACCGCCAAGTGGCCGACTTGCGCGACCAGCTCGACAGCCAAGCCAAGGAGCTGTGGGATTGCCAAGAAGTGGTGCGGCTCCAGCAGATCCAGTTGGCTGAGAAAAAGGACAACGAGACGTCGTCACTGGCAACGGATGAGGATGAGGCGGAGGAGCATCACTCTGTCGAGCAGCTGCGGACGATGGCAGCCGAGCGAGATGACGCGCTTGCCATCCTCCAGGACACGCAGCAACAAATGGAATCGCTGGCAACGCAGTTGATGGATGCTAACCACCTGCTGGTCGAGAAGGAATCACGTCTCCATGATCTGGAAATGGCTCTCCGGCAAAACCAGAAGGAACAAGAAGAAGCAAACGCCGGACAGCGAGAAGAAGAAGAGCTCACACAATTGGTCGAGAAACTTTCCCACGAGTTGGAAACGCAGCAGGACGCACACCACCAATTGGAGTTGGCGTTGGTTGCCAAGCGATCGGAACTAGAAGAGCAGCATCGCAAGGCCGAGGACAGCGCCCGTACGGCTGCGTTGGCGCACACCGAACGCCTGGCAACGATGGCGAGCGACGCCAAGCGCAACATCGAGTCGCTTGCGTCGCTGCTGCGAACCAAAGAGTCCAGTAATCAAGCGCTTTCTCTCCAATTGCTGGAGTTGGACAAACTTGTCGAGTTGCTGGACCGTTGCGATAGTCTGGACGAAGTCTACATGGCGTTCCAGCAGCAAAAGCAGGATCCAGACAAAGACGAACAAGACGATGGCCACCACGTCCGTCACCGGATCCAGCGAGCGACCCAGCGGCTCGCGAGGCTTCAGAAAAAACACGACGCGCGCCTGGCCAAGCGACTCGCCGCCGATGTCAAGAGACCGTTGCTGGCGCTGCTGGTATCGGTGCGAACCAAGGAGCAAGTTCTCCAGGATGCTAAGGATGCCCAGGATGTTCAAGATGCTCAGGACGCGCAAGATGCTCAGGATGCTCAGGATGCTCAGGCTGCTCTGGCTGCTCTGGATGCTCAGGCTGCTCTGGATGCTCTGGATGCGCTGGATGCTGCCAATGACAACGACGATGACGACGACGACGCTGCCGCGGCGGCAGCCGCAACGGCGGATACCACGAGCATCGTGGACGCTCTCCATGACGAGATGACGCGGCTCGTGGAGCGGCTCGTGGCCGTGCAGAAACACTACGCCGTCGCGCGACGCGACCACCAGCACGAGCTGGAAGCCTCGCAGTCCACGGTATGGAAACGAGAGCAAGAGATCGCTTTGTTACAGGAGACACTCACAGGTCTGCAGGCCACACAAGCGCAAGCACAAGAGGCGCAAGAAAAGGACGACAACAACAACAGAGACAAAGATAACGAAGAGATCTTGGCGCTCCAGAAACAACTCACGGAAATGGAAAACGAGTTTGAAAAATACAGATTGCGGAGTCACGCGGCGCTCAAGAAAGTGGAAAAGCGCGCCGAATTGTTGAACGGCATGCGCAAAGAAAACGAACTTTTGCAAAATCAACTGGTGGAAATGAAACAAAAATACGACCAAGAAATGGCAACTGCACGGGCCTCAAAAGACGAAAATGTAGCCAACCAACGCGAAGAAATGGAATTGCAAGTGCGTGTGGCGTTGGAGGAAAAAGACCAGGTTGTGGCGATGCAATTGGAAGAAATGGAAGTGAAATTTGAAGAATTGCAAGCTGAAAAAGAGGAATTGTTGCAGTTGAAAGACGTGGCGCATAACCAGGCGTTGGCTCGCGTAGAAGTGGAAGTAGACGAGTTGAAAAAGCTTGTGGAGCACAGCAAAAACGAGTTGGACGGCGCCATCGAAGAGCGTACAAAGCTGGAGCAACGGGTCGCTCTTTTGGAAGAGCAGATTTGTCAACAGCTGGAGAAAATGGAGACGTTGTCATGTGGCGATCAGCAGAGAAAATACGATGAAGAAGTGGAATTGCGTGGCTTGCGAGACGCACTGAAGCAAAAAGACGGCGAGTTGGAGGCGCTGCGAGACGCCCAGGCTCAGGTCGACACCTCAGCAGCAGCACGGATCCAAGAGCTGGAGATGGCGGCGACGGTCGCGGAGGCGGAAATCGAAAAGCTGAAGAAGCTGGTGGATGAGTTGAGGGAGCAACAAGCAGTCGCAGCAGCTTCCGCTTCATCGGACGCGCAGCTTTTGAAACTGCAGGCTGAAGTGGAGGCCAAGCAAACGCAGATTGAACGCTTGCTCGCGCAGATGGAGACGCTGGCCAAGCAGCAAGAAGCCGACCAACAAATGATCGCCACGTTGCAACAAGAAGCGGCGCTTGCCAAGCAAAGGACGACCAAAGCGCCTGTGGAACGAGATGACGTGGAAGTGGAAGCACTGCAGAAAACCATTCAAGGGCTGCGATGCCATATCATGCAAGTCGAGCAGGAGCAGCAGCAATCCCAGCAACAGCAGAAGAGACAGCAACAGCACGCTATGATCAAGAGCAGTGGAGAAGAGGACGACCACGAAGACAGTGAGGACGATGAGACAGTGAAGCCGACGCTGCAAGAAACGCGCCAGCGGAAGCGCGTGCAGCACGAACAGCAGGCCGACGCAGCGAATCGTTCGCGTCGCGTGCTCGAGTTTACCAACAAAACAAAGCAAATCGTCACGGACTTGCAGCAACAGCTGGACGAATACTCGTCGCTCTTTCGTGATGCGTGTGCGTTGCGTGATGGCGCTGCGTCGCTGCCGAGTCTCCATGAGTTGGACGAGGAGCAAGAGAGGCAAGAGGAAGCCACGCAGCCATCCCATCAGGAAGCGCTTCACGACGAAGACTATGAAGAGTTTCTCACACTCACCAGTGGCGTGGTGATCAAAGCCGGTGCGAGTTTCCGTCTGCCCGTGTTTTGTGAAAAGCCCGGCTCGCGCGTCGTGTGGAAGTTTTGCGTCAAGGAAGACGGCGCCGATGTGGGCTTTGCGTTGTCACTGGATGGTGGTGGTCAAGGCCTCGGTGACGGAACAGGAACAGGGGCTAGTATTAGTATTGTGCCTGCTGGCCGCGTCCATGAGCTTTCCGGGATCTACGACGCTCCCAGTGCCGAATTGGGAGCGGGAGCCGCAGCGGGAGTGGGAGCGGGAGGAGGAGCACCGCTATTGTTTGAATGGGACAATACGTTTTCATGGCTCAATGAAAAGACACTGGACTACCACGTGTCCGTGTTGGAGCCGCTTTCAAGTGACAAAAAAACGCTTCGTGGCCACGAACGCTCACATCAAAGTCGCTTGGAATCGCTGGACAAACGACTAGCGAAACTGCACATTGAAAAAAGCCACCGTGAAAAATTAGAACATGCGATCCACGATGAGTTCCACACGTTTCAACACGAAAAAGAAACGCTTTTGGGCCTGTTTCAGTACCATAAACACACGCTTCAAAGTGCGAAAATGGACTTGCAGAGCCAAATGGAAGAGCTCAAGACCACACTGAGTCGGCTTTTAGTTGAACTGGACGATCTGGAAACGCAAGAGAAAGACGTGGCCAGTGCGTGGGCCGCGCTCGCGAGTGAACAGGACGACGTAGAGATGACGCTGACGCTGTCGGCCAACAACCGACTGGACGAGTTGGCGGAAACGTTTGCACAAGAAAAAGAAACCGCTTCACAAGAACTGGAGGCCGTCAAACGGAAGCTGCTCCATCAACAACTTTCACAACAACCAGCAGGCAGCCTAGATACAGTATGTTGATAACGATAGAAAGAAAAACAAGCGGTCATCACTCTGTCTCGTCGCCATCTTGGTGGCCATCGTGGTCCTGTTGTCGGTCGCGTTGGCTGGCGTCGTCGTCTTCGTCGTAGTACTCTTCCCCGTCGTCTCCTTCTTCTCCGCCTTCCTCGTCTCTGTCTTCGCCGTCTTCGTCTTCGCCTTCATCATCTTCGTCTTCTGGGATCGTGAGAATATCTTGCACCAGTGGTGGGATTTCGCCGCCAAAGAGCCTTTTGAACACGCCCACTTGGTCCCAGCAGTGGTGTTGTTCGGCGATTTGCGTGTCGTGGAAGATCACGTAGGTCGTGACTGTGAACGTGAGATCGCTCGACTTGATGGCTTGGATCATGACCTTCATCATCGGCGGACAGTCCTCCGACGTGACCACGGCTTGCAGCTGCGCGTGGGACGCGATCTCGCCTTGGATCCGCCACTTGGTCAGAATCTACCACACAAACACATAGACACAGTCAATATCGAGCCATCATCAAATAAGCCAGTGGTGGGTGGGACAATCCACAAACCATTTCGCCGTCTGGTAAATGCGGTCGCAGCTCGACAATATCCACAGCGATGGTCGCAAACATGGACCGGATCATCATCCACAGACTGATGGTTTCCAGGCGGCCGAAGGCGTCCCACTCGCGCACGCCGACGCCGATGCGGCAGTCTTCGTGCCACACACGCGCCGCGTCGGCGAGGCTCAACACCGGCGCATTCAAGTGGTCCACCATCTCCTGGACGACGTGGGTGCGCTCGTCCAGAAGCTGCTGGATATTGCCCCGTGTGCCACGGCCGCCGGCCATCATCACGGAACCTTTCTTGCCCAGTAAAAGCGTCTGTTTCAAGTGCAAGTTTTCTCGCTCCAAGTTGCGCACGTGTTGTTCCAAGTCGGTCAATTTTGTGTGGCGGGACGCTGCCGAATTTCGCCGCCCTCCGCCTGCGTCGCTGCCGTCGTCATCGTCATCGTAGGCGTCGCTGCCGTCGTCACCAAAGTCGTCGACGTCGCCCGCGTCAAACGCGTGGAGTTGGCTCTGCTGTCGAGAGCTGATCGTTGGTCGTCGTAGCTCATGCTCACGCTCACGAGCAGCTCCTCCACCTCCAGCTCCATGGCCACCACCTCCAGCTCCGCCTCCCTCACTGCCTCCTCCTGCCGCCTTGGCACCAGATCTGCTGCTGCTGTCCATGTTGTTGCTCGCGCTTGTTCGCACGCGCTTTGCTGACGGATGTGCTCTTTGTGGCTGCAGCAGCTGCTGCTGCTCATCCACGTCGTCCATCGTGCTGAGCAGCTCATTGATCACGACGTACTCGGGGTCGGGATACCCTCGCCTCTTACTGGACGCACCCGCTGCACTGGCGGCTCCATTGTTGATACTGCCGTTCCCACTGGCGCCTAGGATAGGCCCATTCAAGCCCGCGCTTCCACCCATGGGCGTCGCACCGTTTGCCATGAGCGACATACTAGTTACTCAAAAGGTTTTCGTCTTGCTGTGCAATCCCACCAACGCAATGTCGCTTCCCTTCCAAAAATTAATGTTGTTCTCGACCCAGATTGATAGAGGGACCAGTAATCAGATGCAAAATAACTCCATTGCTGATCCGTAATTTATCCTGTGAGTCGTATTTTACTGAATTTTATGTGGAGTCCCATTTTTTTGTGCACTTGAAGATCCCGAGACGAATCGAATTGACCAGCAGCTCATTTCGTCAACCGTTTGTTGCGACGCACCCCACGTAGACACGCCACACTCCACGCCAATTCCATCCACAGCACCATGTTTGCAGCAACAGCAGTAGTGCGACGAGCCATGGTGGCGCCACGCACGATGGCGACCGCTTCCCAGTTTGCGCAACAGCGCGCGCAGGTGAGAAGAATGCATCTGCATCTTTGTTGGCGAGGAATCAAAACCTGACGTTCCTTCTATGACGTCCGTATCGGTAGGCATCGACCTTTCGCGTGCTTGGGCTGCAGCAAATCGCGATTGGCGGCACGGACAAGCAAGCGCTCAACCATTTGTGGGTCGATCTCTTTGGGCTAACGAAGAAAGGCAAATTCAAAAGCGAAAAGGAAAATGTCGACGAAGATATCCTCGAGTGTGGTAGTGGCCCGTTCGCTGTGGAAGTCGACATCATGCAGCCGCTGGATGCCACCAAGTCACCGAAAGTCCACGTGCCGCCACTGAACCATATCGGCCTCTGGATCGACGACTTGCCAGCGGCCGTCCAAGAGCTCTCGGCCAAGGGCATGCGCTTCACTCCAGGAGGCATCCGCAAAGGCGCCGCGGGCTTTGACGTGGTGTTTATCCACCCAAAGGGAAACGACGCGACGCCGCTTTCAGGAGAAGGCGTACTCATTGAGCTGGTGCAGGCGCCGCAACATGTCATCCAGGCGTTTGATGCGGTCAAGGCGTAGTTTACCGTAGTAACCGTAAGAGGAATCCACACATTTGTTGTTTTTTATTAGTATGAAAGTCTTGTACTACGTAAGCACTTCCTTCCCTACTACTGGCTGAGCAGCTTGGTGCGGTTCAAGAACGGGTGCGAGTGGTACATGCGCTGGATGACCGCGAGCTGCTGCGTGACCAGCTGCCCTTCTTCAATGAGATCGTTCAGATCTTCATCAAACCGCTGCTGCTCTTCTTCGTCAAAGAGCTCCCGGTTCGAGTCAAACACATCCCGCAGCTGGTGGAGCAGCAGCATCAACAGCCCCATGTCGCGCACGTCCAGCATCATCTTCTCGTTGTCGCTTGGCCTGTTTTGCTTGTTTAAAAGCCGCTCAATGTCGCGTAAAATGTTGCGGAAGAAACCGGCAATCTCGCCCGGGTCATAGAACAACCGCTCGCTTGTGCGCTTGACGACTTGGTGGAATAGCGCCTTGGCGAGCGTGTAAAAGCCGCCAAATAGCAAAAACGTTGGAATGGTCGCCAGCATTTGCAAGTTGAGCTGGTTCGCGTGCATGAGCTCGTCGATCGCGCCCATCGCGACCATGAGCTCTTTCTTGATGAACTGCACTTGGATCAACAGCATGCGCACGATATCACCCGACATGAGGTTGCGCATCGCGGAGCCGATCTCCTTTTCGTACTGGAGCGAGACCACCGACATGTCCATGTCTTGGACGACCCGCTGGAGCTCGGCTTTTGACAACGATGGGTTTTTTTCACGCACAAAATCTGCGAGCATGCGCCGCAAACTGTCTTTGCTGTCTTGGAGAGCAGCGGCATCTTGGATTTCAGGTTTCTGGTTCAAAACGACTTCGGCGACGATGGCTCTGGGGCAGAGGCACATCAAAAGAGACCGAAGTCAGACACGATGGAACTGAAGTGTATGTACTACGGTACGTACTGGACAGGCTCGACCATGTGCTCGGTGAGAAACTCGTTGGTGGATTTCTTGGCCGTGGCGAGCGCCTCTTTGAACTCGCGCTGGTTGCGCACGACCCAAACACCCGCAGTCGCGACGCAAGCCGCTGCGACGGACCAATGGAGCCACCGCTGCCGCAATTTGGATGGCACACGGCATGGCGCCATGGCCGCGGAAAAGCAAGCAGCGAATTGTTCCCGTGACGCCGTGATGCGCTCAAGATTCGATTTCAGCTTGGCAAGCGACTGCGCCACACTCGCACTGGTGACGCTCGACGGATCCGAGACGGTGCAGGAATAATCTAAAAGTCCCAAAAAGAACAAAGCCATTGCCAAAAGACTGAGGTGATAATGAGAAAAACCCAGTACAGCACCCACCCAGTTTGATGAACGCATAGTGGAGTGGGTCCAGCGTCTTGAAGGCGCCTTTGCCACGCCGTGGCGGCACGATGCCATTGGAACTGTACGCGTGCTCCACGAGCTTCAACCCTTCGCGCGTGACCGCACGCAGTTGATGCAAGTCGTCCGTGGTCGCGCTGCACAAGCGCGTCGCGAGTTCCTTGAGGTTGCCCAGTTTTTCCTAGTTCGTGATACGCGTGATGTCAGTTGTCTGTTGCTTATATCCAAGATATATATACATACCAGAAACGCGTTCAGCGTGGACTCGAGACTGTAAATGCGCTCGTCGATGGTGATGCGAACCGATCTGAAGTGGCCGTAGTCAGTGAAGTGGATGGTTAAATACTACAGTTGATTTTCTGTATGCGTATGAGTAATGCTACAGTACGTACACTGGTTGAGCCCACTCGAATGGGCCGCTTTGGATGGTCGCGCGCCAGGGCTGGCGGCGCTGTGCTTTCCAAAAGCGAAGCGCATGCGGAATGAAATCAACCGCCATGATGAGATCCGCCAGCGCGACCAAATGGCCATAGAACGCCACTTTTGCCCACAGCGAGAGCAGACCAGCTTGGAGGAGCTGCTGATGCGGTGGTGGGTATTCAGCGGCGCTTACGCCTGCAATAGAAGACTCGTGCTGCTCCAGCGCGAGATGGAGCTCGTGAAGCGCATTCGTCGTGTCGTCATACGCTCGCGTCGGCGCGGAGATGGCGTGGCGACGCGAGACAAGCGCAAGCGCACGTGCCAGCAGCTCCGCGTGTTGCGCACAGCCAGCAGAGACGCTCGCGTCGCGACTGAGCGCTACAAGCAAGTGGATTTGGCTGGCCGCTTGGGTCGCGACGGAGAGAGACGCTGCGGAGCGCATGATGAAACAAATGGAAGTTGGCAGTGGAATGGCGACGATGATGGTTGCCTTGCAATCCGATCCTGAGGTGGGTATGCGTTAGTAGAGGCTCAAACCAGATGAATGCATTTTGAGAGGTCGATGGAGCAGAATGAATGTAGCGGTAACATCCAGGCTGACCATCGCGAACGTCAAGGTCTCACCAGATGCACGCCCACGCGGGCTTCCACGGGCAAACAACTCACCAAGGACAACAACAGGTCGTGGGTACTATCATAATCGTGATGATGTGAACATGTTGGCTGTCTCCACTGACGCGTACCAGTGTGCAATGAATGGTTTTGGGGGGACGTCGTCCAAGGGAGGGCCTTCTTGGCGGCTCACAACAAAATCCATCAAAAAGGTACGGTCGGCCTCTGGTTATCAAATGAATTGCCATTGGCATGCTGTTGGTGTTT
>JAADWJ010000595.1:0-15037 GCA_023336165.1 Pythium monospermum | reverse complement strand
TGCCACGTTATCTCGTCGGCCTCATCTTGGACAACTGCTCGTTCCATGATGAATTTGCCTTCTTTGTATTGTTGCGACGGCTCCATAGCTCGGATCTGGATCAGGCCAGCAAGAGATGAGAGGTTATGACAATGGTACTACAGTATTCACCAGCTACTGGACTACAAAGGGGGAAACTCACGTATTTCCATCCAAGTACCACGTCACAGCGGTTGCAAATCACATCACAAATGGTGTGCATGCCGGTCATCAAGTACCGATTGCGGTGGGTCCCCATGCGCACATTAAACCTTGGAAGTGGTTCACATAAGAAACCAGTCAGCCCTGGGTATGTATACATTGCTACCATCGGGATAGAAGGACGCTACACCTTGTATACGTACATGGCGGTCATGAGATACGCTTTGCCCGTTCGCCCAAAGAACGACTTGGCGATTACATCGTCTCGGTCAGCGACTGTATTCGCACACTCGAC
Organism: Pythium monospermum; assembly: GCA_023336165.1. Classification (NCBI taxonomy): domain Eukaryota; phylum Oomycota; class Peronosporomycetes; order Pythiales; family Pythiaceae; genus Pythium; species Pythium monospermum. The sequence goes on along the minus strand of JAADWJ010000595.1, from coordinate 14,562 downwards.
ACAGCGGAATACGCGCATGCCATTCAGGGCGAGCAGCTCCGACGACATGCCATAATAGATTGAGGATGGTGCCTCAATGTTCTCTTGCTGCTGTTGCTTGGTCTCCTCCTCGTCCGGCTCAGCATCGTCTTCGTCATCATCATCACTTGAATCGTCGTCATCTTCAGAAGATCCGCTGTGCTGGTCGCCTTGGTGGAGCTCGTCGCCCTCTCGCAGCAGCGCGGCCACCGTCCGCTTCCACCCGGCACGTGGGTCCCTGTATTCCACCTCTTTCGAGCCCGAGCGGATCACAACCAATGGTGCCATATCCTATCGTACTGTATCCGATAGAAGAGCTCTTCAACTTGCTCAACGAGCTCTCTTTTTTTCTTCTTCTTTCTCGTTGGATACTAAAAAAGCGTCTTCAACATGACGTGCCCACATCAAAACAACAACAACAAAAGCAAAAAAGCGTTTTTTTAAAAAACAAAAAGTGCTTTTTTCACAAGTCTACTAAAAATGAAAAGCTCAAAAAAATGGGAAATTAAATGGCACGACGTTTCTTGGCATCGTGCTTCATGATCTTCTTGACCACCTTGGTACGCAGCGCCTGCACCAAGCGCGCCGACGTGAGCACTTTGCCTTGCACTTTGCGGCTCTTCTTGATCATCTGGAAGTGCTTGGTGCGCTTCTTTTCCGTGTTGGTCGTACCGCCACCATGTTGCCGTGGCTTCCAATCATCACGGCCATCCAGCACACTGCGCAGGCGCTCTTCCTGGGTCATGCGCTTCTTCTTCGAGTACCCTTCCAGCTCCGCAGGCGTGACCTTGGCCATGGCGACTTCATTTTTAGCAGCCATCGCCGCGGCGGCTTCGACATCGGCCTTTTTACGCGCACGGCGCATTTTTGGATCTTTCAGCGCCGCATCGCGTTCTTTCTTGAGCATTTCAATGCGTTCAAAATCCTTTGGCGTGAGGATACGAAGCGCATCGATACGCTCACTCTGTGGCTTACGCGTTTCCGTCTCGTCTGCCTCTTCTTCTTCCTCTTCACCCGCATCATCATCATCGTGAGGACCTCCATCTGAGTCTTCGACATCGATCCACTCATCATCTGAGGCTTCGGATTCCGACGACGCCAGTTCCCATCCGTCTTGGTTTTCTTCGCCATCAAAGCGACCAGCGGCTTCGGCTTCTTCCAGCAACTGCGCACCGTCCACCCCCTCAGCAGCGACAAGCTCACCAAATTGCTTTGGCCGCGACGCTTCATCATGGTGTTTACCACGGTCTTTGCGTTTCAAAAGCGCGGGATGGATATCCCGAATCAGATTCAGAATGCCCCTCGCGGCCATCACGATCGTCTTGTCGCGCATGCGGTTGTACATGACCAAATCCTGGATCAAGGCATCCATACCGTCACACTCCAGTACCAAAGGGACACGACGGAAAATCTCACGAAGCGCATTGATACCAACCGCGATCACTTCAGAATTGCATCGCTCGGTGACGAAATTATTCGCAATACTCTTGACGATCGGCAGTAGCTCCTCTGGTGGGATCTCTTCATGGCACGACTGCACCAAGTACGCCAAGATCTGGGTCACGTTGGCTTGGTGGGATTGCAAGTACCGCTGCATCAGCGGGTACAACGGCAACAACACAATCTTGTGGAAACCCGTGAGCCGTCCAATGAAATTCATCATCAAAAGCTTGACTTCAAAGCGTTCGGTACAGGCCTTGAGCACTTTTAATTGCTTTTCCGCCACTCCTTGAGGATCATTGAGCAATTCAATCGCTGGAAAAGTCGCTTGAAAATTTAATTCACGAAGCCGCGCACGTTTATTTTTTTTCAAGGCTTTGGTCGTTTCTCGCTGGCGCTTGCGGGTTTTTTTGGAATGGTTATGGTAGTCAACCTCCACTGTTTGTTTTTTTTCTTTTTTTTCTTTTTCTTCTTCTTCCAAGATATCATCGTCAATACCCAAAAAAAAATTGATCGCCATGACACACAGCTTGGTGTTTTTACTGATACACGCCGTGGCGATCACATTGGCCGTGCGCACGTCATGCCACACTTTACGCTTAAACAGATCCACAAGCACTTGCAACGACTTGACCGCGGCGAATTCATTTTCATCTTGTAACATTTCAAATAAGAAATTCTGAAGCGCTTTGTTGACTTTGACATTTTTGTTGACGGCATTGAGCTGTTTGATATCGGAAACGATATGTTTGTATAGTAATTCGCGCATGCGTTTGTCCGGAGCGCGGAAAAGCTCAAAGAAAACCTTGAGTAAAGTGATGGGATCGATCAAATCGCGGTTGCGCATGAGCATGAGCGCCTGCACGAGGGTCTTGCGCAAGTCCGGTTCCAAAACCAAGTAATTTTCACGCAGCAATTTCATGATTTGCATCGGGAATTGGGCCATTTCCACCGGGTAACACTTGGCGACATGGCTCAAAAAAGAGACAAGTGCACCAAAATGAGCGGAATCTTTCGATGGTTGCAACTCGAAAAGCTGGTATTCGCTTTCGTAGTGGCGCAATTGCATGAGAAACTCGGATTTGTAGCCATCCGGGTCCCGTTTGACCATGTTTTGAAGCTGCGGAAGCTTGCCGATCACATCCGGACGCGACGCATTCACAGCCGACATGGTGCTTGACTTGGTCTGCTGCTGCTGCTGTCTTCTAACTGTGTGGTGGTTGCCACGGAGGGAGGAGAGGGCAATGAAGGAAGGGGCCCTGGGTGGTCTTCCTTTTCTTGTTTGGGTGCTGCGTCCTTTGATGTGCTTGCCCACTCACACACACAAAACCAACCATTTCCAAAAAGCCAAAACACACCTAAATAGAAGGCTGTATGGACTAGTTTGGACTAAAACTAATTTGTCGATAAGCTATGCCAACGCAAAGAGGGTACGGTCGACTAAGTTCGCACCTGGCTTCAACTGCGCACATAATCTGATGCGTCAACAAAAAACAACAATTCGCAAACCAACACCAACACCAAAAAAACAAAGAGCTGCATTGACCAAGTGACAACGATGCGATTCCCAGCGGCCGGCGCATGCGCGGAGCTCATGCTCGCAGATAAGAAAGACGTTGTGTACGAAGGTGAGGTCAAGAACTTGCTGCGTGAGCTTCTGGAGCGTTGCTGCGGGCCGCATGTGCTCTCGCAATTGCTGCCAGAGCTCACGTCGGCATCGTCGCTGCTGTATTTCTTGCTCGTTTTGGGCCACAAAAAGCCGCAGCAAACGCTTGGCGAAGAATATTGCGATGTGATGCGCGTGGTAGCGGATACAGCGCCAGCTGCCGCCGTGGATGGTGGGTCATCAGTCATGAAGAACGTGGCGTTCCCACGTCAGTTGGCATGGCTGGCGATGCTCATTCTTCCACCATACATCGCGTCCCGGTCCAAAACGGGCTGGCTCAACCTGTCGCAACTCACCATGTCGCCTCGCGAGCGCATGGCGCAACAACTTCGCCAGCGGCAAGCAGCAGCAGCAGGCGCGACGATTGCCACCCAGCCACAGGGTGACACACCCACGAGAACGGTACTCGCCAAGGTCGATCGAATCGTCGCGCAGCTCAAAGAAATGGCGAGTTTGATCGAGTCCAAATTGCTTCCAGAAGGATACGAATTCAGCTTGGCGCCACTGCAGAACTGGCTCGCGCAGCTTCATTTGGCTGCTTTCTACGTCTCGGCAAAGTACTTGCAGGCCGCGAAACGACTCGCAAGTGTCGAGTACGTGTTTCTGCGCAAGGACATGCACCCGGTTCTCAACCTCTCCCTACTGGTACCGTGGCTGAACTAAATTGCTCAACTTTCAGTTCCTTCGTGGTGCTAACACTATGTGGCTGTATTAATACGTGTAGGGCTACTTGATGGTCGTTCGGCTCGCGACGTCCGCAGTCGTTGAGCTCAGGCGCATCCGCAAGATGCAAACAGCAGAAGCCAAACTGAAATTAGACAACAGCCTTATGCACTCGCAAGGAGCTCGTCGCACTTTGCGCGTGCCGTGCCTCGCAAATACAGATGAACCTGCGACAGAAGAACTGCAGCAACAGCAGCGTCCTTCGCAGCCGCACAGCAAGCCAAACAAAAAGAAGTGCGCTCTCTGTCTCGGCGAGCGCGTGGCTCCAGCGACCACTCCATGTGGCCACGTGTTTTGTTGGGAATGTATCGTCGGTTGGTGCCAGAAAAACAAACCAGAGTGTCCGATTTGCCGCCAAGAAGCGCACCCACAGCAGATCAAATGTCTCTACAATTATAATTAAAATTGGGATTTTTCTTTTTTATTGCTTTCGTCGCTTCTTGTTGTTCTTGTCACTAGCAGACGAAGACGGCGCGTCCGTTCGCTTCGCAGAAGCGGCTGCTTTCTTGCCACTGGTTGGTGGTGTCGCGTCTTGTTCGCTCTGCTGCTTCTTGCGCGCGTCCACGGCGGCTGAATACACTTGATCGCTGCTCAGTGCGTTGTGGACAAAGCGCTTGGACGCGTCTTTATCCAACTTGAGACTCGGTCCCTTGGCGAGTTCTTCCGTGTCTTTGATTTTCTTGATAAACGACTTGACGCGGTCCTGTACAGCACAGCATCACTGTTAGAGCCGTCGTCGAACGAAGGCTAATGAAAGGCTGACCAACTAAACTAGCGACGTACCAGCTCTTGCTTCACGTGAGTCTGGCGGATATCCTTGGACGAAACGCCCTGGGTCTTCAAGTAGACGTACAGAAGCGCATTGATCGAGTAGGCTGCATAATTGATGTTAGGGCATGTCCATCCATCCATCCAGTGGAGTGTTGTTGCCATGCACTCACCTAGCGACACTTGCACTTTCGCTCGGTCGATGGGCGCCAGGTCCTGGACAAACGCTTCCATGGACTTGTCGCCAAAGGCCTTCAAGTGCTCCTCCACGGCTGCCAGCGTCTGGTCGACACCGGCAAGGGCTTCCAACGCTGCTTCGCTCATGATGTGATTTTGATTGTCTTTTTGGTGTTTCTTGGTTGGTTCAGCCAGCTTAGAAACTTTACAATTGAATTGTAACGTTTCTTACAGGACAGAGTTACGGTTACGTGTAACCCAAAAGGGGTACCGGAAGGGGAAAATGGAGCAAAAAAACACATGAAGAAAAAAAATGGTATTGTAACTTGATGTATTACATACAGACGCTGGCTGCCTCCTTCCGCTTCTTTGCGGCATGCTCTTCCGCACCAAAGTCCTTTGACACAACTGCAGAGAACAGAAGCCTCTGCGCCTCCATGATTTCGTCCATCTTGTTGTTGAGTTCGTTAAAGCGACGGTCCATGAGCACAGCCAATTTCATAAGTGTCATCGAATCGTCGGCGTTCACAGCGTCGGCGAGCGACGGCGCAGGTGGCGCGGCGACCTCAGCAGCCATAGCAGCAGCAGGGCGCTTTAATCGCAATGGAGACGGCATTTGCGGGAGTTGCGGTGGGATCATCGCGGTCTGGTTGTCGTCCATAGGACGAGTCGCAGTTGGCACGATGTACGCTGCCGCTGTGGGTGTCGTCGCGACACTGGCCATCATCGCATCCATGGACTCGGTTGCCACTTTCTTCGCGATATTCAGTGACGATCTTTTCGCTGCTTCGCCATTGACCTTGACGATATTCATCATATCCATCGTCGCAGCCGCGGTGGCGCTGGAAGTCTCCATGAGCGGTTCGGTCTGCGCGATCTCAAATTGGCGGCGGTGGTCGACTGTGTATTCTTCGGCTTCTCGCAAATGGGACTTCACAAAATGGCCTTTAAACTTTTGTGTGCGCATTTTCTTCTCACACCCTGGGAACATACAGATGATACCGTTCTTGTGCTTGTTGCCAGCCATTTTCATGCAAAGGTACCGTGTATCCTCTCGCGGCAACTTGAACTTTATCGCTGGTTTCCGGGGTACGCGGCAACGCTCTGGTTACAGTGTACACTTTGGAAAATTTGGGTCACAAGGGGGAAAAGAATGCCAAGTGAGTGGTTACACTGGAATCTCCTCGTATACGAGCCGATCGATATTCTATAATAGAGCATGCAAGGTTTATTATCTTTCATAGGAAACAACATGGAAATTTATATTGGATCTCATAGAAAATGCACTGGATACTCTCTCTCTCTCGCCAGCTACTTGGCATTTGTCGGCTCCTTCGACCGGAACTGGCGACGAATGGTGCGCGACACGCCGTCATTGGAAAACGCAACGAAAATTACGCCAAGGACGAACACGAACAGGAAAAACGAGCCACCTGCTCCACCTGGAACAGCATCGACAGTCCCGTCTTGGCGGAGCCGGCCAAATTCTGTCGGTGGCTGCGTGGTCGCTTGAAGATGTGGGTTGGCTGCCTTCTCAAAGAGCTCCTCGGCTTGCTTGTTCGCCTCCTCGTTGTCTTCCACTGGTGAAGTGGTGGTCGCTTCGACGACGACCACTGGTTCGGTTTCGGGTACTGGATGGAGCTTCCAGGTGCCGCCCATGATCTCTTCGATCTCGGTCGGGTCAGCGTACGGAACCCAGTGTAACTGGTAACACGAGTCGGAATCGTTCTTGCCTTCCACAAACGTGACGCCAGAGAAATTGAGAAACTGGTCAAAAGTCCGCGCTTTGCCAAACGCGTACTTGTCCATCTCAAACGTATCCACTTGGCCCTTGAACGGCTTGCCCACGATCAATTTGAACCGGTTCACGCCCATTTCCGTCTCAATTTTTTTCTTTTCTTGGTCAACCTTGACATGCTCAAATCTTGAATAAGAAAAAAAAATGATTAGCAAAAAAAAAATAAGAAAGCTAAACTAAAATGGAACTTACCGCGCGGGGACCTTGGAGTAGTTGTGGTACACGACCGTGCCCAAGGGACTTGGCGAGTACAAGTCGTAGCCATTGGTCCACAAATGCGACGCGCGCAAGAACTCTTCACCGTCAAACATCCATAACGTATGGGAATCGATGGGCGTGCGCTTTTCGGCGTGGCATTTGCCAAACGACAGCCCGGCGCCCCATAGCGCACTCATTTGGGGCCACTTGGAGCCGCTGATCATACTCGCGCCAATGTTGCGCACGCACCCATTGCCACCACGCATGGTGGTGCATAAATGAGGCAACCACCCGGCCGGCGCGTTGTTGTCGCCGTTGTCCTTGACGAAATCGTTGATATGGTGCAAGTACGTGGTGAACACGGCCATCTCATTGCCCACACGGGTCCAGTCTTGAAGCAAGTATTCGTCCCACTTGTTGGTAAAGATACTGTGGCCGTCCAGCTGCAGACAGAATTCTTCGTTGAGGATGAGTTTCTGTTGGTAGTGGCGCGCAAGTGTGGGCCCACGCGAGTCATCGGCGAGCCGCTCATCGATACGCACATGGTCGCCCAAGTGGCACGGGCCTTTATCAGGCCAATGCGCAGCGGCCATCTTACAGTACTCGTCGTGGCACTTCAAGTCGCCTGGGTTCACTTGGTCCACGACGCCAAAGTACAGCCGGTCGGGATTCACCGACCGCGTGAAGCCTGTGAAGATGGTCTTGGCGCAACGGTAGCCATCACGAAACACCGACAAACCCACAAAAATATCAAACTCGCCCGGCACGCGCGGCGGCGGTGGCCGCAGATGCGACAGCTTGCCGTCCAGCGGCTCATGCTGCACACTTGGGTTCAGCGGGATCTTGCGATCTTTGCCTTCATGGAGCGTCGGCTCGCCATCGGCGCGCACAGTCGCTGGCCATGTAGACGCGGTGGAAATGCACAGGCACAACGCAGCAGCTGCGGATGCCCACACACGCATATTGATATACTGAAGATGCTGCTGCTGCTGCTGCTTTGATCAAATCTCCCCTTCTTTGGGCTTGGATGATTGCAATGAGGTGGCGCTCTTCCACGACGCCCGCGACATCATGCAATGTGAGAGGGAGTCGCAAAATATTTGAGCAAAAACAAATGGAACATATAAAATAACAAGAGAAGGGGTAGGGGTAATCAACCAAAGACTTGGAGAAGAGTCAGAAGAAACCAGTGATGATTCTGACTCGTGTCAAAACCCGTAATTACGGGAAATGATATCGAACTTAGTCGGGTGTGTTCAGTTCTATCATGAAATTGCGAGCCGAGCCCAGCGAGCTGGATCTATAAAGATGGCTGACGGGGTTTCAGTTCCAGATGACAAACAACTGACTCTGGTTGAACTGGTTGACTGCATGGAGGCATGATAGAGTGAGGTTTCCACCACGGGGCCTCTGCATCATATCATACGATTATATCTGAATATCGGATCAGTTTCCATTTTCCCAATTTGCCAGCCCTGAGCCTCCAGGACTCCTGGAGCCCTCATGCAGGAGGCAACGAGCTCACCAAAGACAGCTCGAGGCTGTGCATCATGTTGTCTTCGTTGAGCTGGATTGGGAATGACATTCGGTGTGGCAGTTGCCGTCGTTGAAGACAACAACCGACCGTGGTATTCATAGTATCCGGATGGGCATTTCGGTTGACCAAATTTCGGTTGATCAAGCCCACCAGCTGGAATTTTAGCGACGTTCCATTTCAACATGTGATCCATCTTCGCCTCTTTACCTGGTACTGTACAGTCTGTACCAACTTGAGTCTGTTGTCTTTCGCATCAGATAATACTGGCGCTTCAGTGTGTTTGGAAGTGAGACAAAGTGATACTCTTCTGCTCACACTGTCCGTCCACTCCAGCTGGTTCGGCAGAGTCGGCGACCTGAACATGTGCGGCTTTGCCCTGACACAACAACACACAATTGTCAAGGCGCAGTCTCATGTCTTGATGTGGAGTGCCTCGTGGATGGTGCGTGCCCTTGGCCAGAGAGAGGCTCTCATTCTCCAATTTCCCTGGTAGCCATCAAGTATTATACCAAAAACAAAATGAAGGTCATCAAGTCGCTGTGCCAAGTTGCCGCTGTCACGCTGCTGCTTGTCGCCTCCAACTCGATCAACGGCGCCGATGGTGCGATCGCGAACAACTCGACTCGTCGCTTGAACAAAGGAGGCTGCTCGGTGCTTCCTGATGTCACCCAGAAACCCTCGCCAGCTCCAGCACCAGTTCCAGTGCCTTCGACGACCCCTGCTGCAGATGCCGATGATGAGACGAATGATGACGCCACTCCTGCACCAGCTCCTGCACCAGCTCCTGCGCCAGCTCCTGCACCAGCTCCTGCACCAACGCCAAGCGACGACGATGATGAGGAAGCGGGTTCGAACGGCGTGGCTCCTTCGCCAGTGACCCCAGCCACGACTTCCCCAAGCCCAGCGACGACACCAGCCACCACGCCTGCCAAAAATGGAAAGCTTTGCGCCACGCCAAAGATCACAGTGAGTGAGCTCGATGTCGGTGTCGCCATGGAAGTGAACGAAGACGAAGCCGCGCTCAAACTATTGGCGATCTCCGCCAAGCCAAGCGGTGGCTCGTACGTTGCGTTCCACGCCAGTGGTGGCAAAGTCCACGTCATGGAACTGGATGCCAGTGATAAAATGGTCAGTGGTTCCCATGTCACCATCGACGCCCATGACTTTGGCGACATCCATGCCGATGACAAGGGCTTTGTCATCTTGGCGACGCGTGACGCGCAAGGCGGTGGTACACTCAACTGCGGGAACCCGTCCAACTTGTGTGGTGCGATTCCAAGCCCACCGGTGCCGTGCTTTGATATGTACTTGATCCGATACGAAGGCGGCAAGGAAACGTGGGCGACCAAGCTGACGACCTCGAGTTCGTCGTTGCCTCCGTACTCGAGTTCCAAGACGGGACCTAACGTATATATGATCTGGTGGTACGCCCACCACGGCCGTATCGCGTACGATGGTACCAACTGGGCGTCGTACTTTGGCGCAGCGATCTCCACCTCGGAAGGTGGCTGCATCAACATCCACCAGGGCGACCGCATGCAACTTGTCGGGCCCACCGGTGCTCTGGTTAAGAGCCAGAACGCCTTTGACTGGGGCTGCTCCCATTCTGGATACGAGCGTGTGATGTACGACGACCGGTCGAAAGAGTTCACGGGCATTTGCAAGACCGACAACAACAACCGCATCAAGTTCCCAACTTCCGATACGACCATCTACCCCGTGGACTTGGCGGCGTCAAACTTGGGGGACATCGTCAAGGATGCCGGTGGCAGTGGGTACTGGATGACGGTGAGCAACGGCCAGGGCAAGAACGCCAACGTGCATCTCATGCACTTCAACAAGAACAAGGCGACCGACAAAGATATCAAGCTCGGTGGTGCTAAGCCCAACGAGCGTGCTTGCCACTTGGCGGCCATCGGTGAAGGCGGTCTGCTCGCAGCATGGGAAGGCGCCAGCACCGGGGACGATCTGCAAGGCGGCGACCGCCAGATGTACGTTCAGGTTCGCAGTGCGACCGATGGTGCGCAAGTCAGTGAAGCGATGCCGGTGGAAGGTGTCACGGGCAACAGGTACCAGGCGTTCCGTGAGTTCCCAGATGGCTCGGTCGCCTACGTCGCCAAGGGCACCACTGCGACCAAGCTCAAGGTGCTCCGCATCTCTCCATGTTAGATTTGTGTAGTGCAGTAGTACTATGGAATGTGTGTACAAGTGCGTCTCTCCTGTCGCTCGTAGTCAATAGTGTTTTGTTATCCCATCCGCAGTCTCATTTTCATTTTTCGCATCAACTCTCACTTTTTGTTTCGCCTGTTTGGAGAATCCGTAATCGTAACCGTTTGCAACCGGCGTAACCGATGAGGAATGCGGGACGGTTGCACCAGGAGTGATGGTCTCTAGATCACTGTCTCCCCCTTTTCGATGAGAATTGAAACGAAGGAATTCATTCGCCAACAAGTTGACGAAGAAGCAAGAGGAAGGACGACAAGCATATATAACGATGACGGCGACGCCACCAGAAGAGATGGAGCTACATCCATTCTACAGCCAGTTGCCATCGTACATCACACCCGAAAGCGTTGTGCAAGAGCGAGAAGAGCTCGTTTCGCGTGTGCAAGAAACGCTCTCGGTGTTGCATCAACTGAGAACTGATCCAAGCGCCGGTACCACCAGTGTCAAGCTTCAGAAGCGCCATTTCCGCGATATTGAAAAAAATTTCAAGCTCAAGCACGCATTACCAAAGGAACTCCACAAACAGTTGATTGAGTCCCTTGTGTGGCACTTGTGGGAGAATGACGCGCTTCAAATTGTGGATATTAACATGGAAGTCCGCGCGGTGGAAACACTGCGTATGCTACTCAGCAAATGGACAAGCAAACGCCCACCAAGCGAACGTGTGGAGATCGTACTGCAGTGGCGATTGGCGAAACGAGCCATCGAGCGCGTGTGTTTCAGTTCGCCAGGCCAACAACGGCTCGCGTCCCCCGTGACGCTGCAGACTCTTGCGACGGCGATGATCAAGTGTGTCGAGAAAGCGCGACCGCATTTCCGTTCTGGCGCGTCGTTGGTCGATGGAAAGACCGTGGTCTCGGAGTTGTGGGAGACGCTGTCTCTTCAAATCAAAGACATCAAATCAAACCAGTGTTTCAAGGCGCTGGGCTTCTTCACGATGCTGTTCAACATTCCTCCGTCGTCGTCGTCATCATCCTCAGATCCCAGCAACAACCGCGAATGGCAAGCCATTGAGAAGCTTGTACCAGAATGGCTCCAGTCGTGGGCATCCATTTCACGGTGCTCCGAGTGGGATGGCCACTGGTTCAAAGTGTTTTCTCGCGTTGCGAAGCGGTTCCCCGAAGAAGCGTCCGCCACATTGCGTGATGCGTTGCCGTTTTTGTTTGCCAAAGTCCATGACTTGTTGAGCTTACCGTCGGATCTTGGATCGCCTTTCAAAAACAACGCGTGGCCGACGGCGTTTGCGATTCTCCATGGCACCAAGCGGTCCGACCAGCATGCGATGCGATTGTGTGTCTATTTGATGGGCAACCCCGTGGATGGCGTAGTAAGTCTTGCGAACCAATACGTCATCGAGATTCTCACCACGGTCAAGCCGTTTTTCCATCCATCGAACGCGTCACAAGCTGCCAATGGCGTGGGCGTGTCGGTCTACTTCCTGAGCAGCATGATCTCCAGGCGCCTCGGTGTGGAGAAGGCAACAACTCGACGTCTTCACGTGGAATCGTGTCGTGAGGTGTTTGACGCGCTACTGGAACTAGCGTTTTACGGTATTTACTCGAAAAGCCCATCGGTGGCGTCCAAGTGCATGTACTTGATCAAGAGCCTCGTCTGCATTGATCCAACTCACTGTGCAAAGCCAGTGCTGGACGAAATGGTGAAGGCACTGGACCCGCGAGCGCTGAGCCAGTCACATATGGCGCCAGCGGCGATCTCGTCGCTGTCCGTGTTCTTGTACCACCTCATGTGTGGTCAAAATCCGCACGGGTCGGGTCTGCTGTTCTCCACGTACTTGGCGCCATTGCTGCGGCAGACGCTGCCTGGTATCGACCCGAACGATGAGAAAAAGACCATGTCCACCGTGACTTTGTACTTCCACGTGCTCTCGTGGCTGCCGCTCGTGAACGATGTGGAAAAAAAGGGCGGCGATAAAGTCTTACTTCGCACGGATGACTCGAACGCCATTTTCCAAGAAATGGGAGCCAGTTTGTTTTCTCCGATCGTGCCGAATGGTGCCGAGATCGATCGCAAGCAATGGGAACTAGGCAGTTTCTTGGAGGAGTGGTCGTTGGCGTTGCTGGACCGCTGCTTTGAGTTCATTCGAACACGTGCCAATACACAAACCCACGACGCGGCGTCACAAAGCAGCAGTGGTGATGGCCACGACCACCACGGGTCGTCCCATGGATCACGTGGAGAGGATCGCGTGGTGCTTGAAGTGCTCAATATGATGAGCCTTGTGTATACGCAAATGTCGCCTGCGATCTACCGGCAGGCGCTTCGCAAGACTCTCGCTTTTGTGGCCAATTCGTTTTTCACGTCGTCTTTTGGCGGTAAAGTGATCTCGACGCTTGTGTTTGACTGCTTGCAAGGCAACGTTAGCGAGGCGTTGCCTCAGTTCATGCGGCTCGTGGTGGATAAACTGCACAATTCCAAGGTGTCCACAACACTCATGGTCAATGAGAAAGTGTGGTATTTGCGCATCTTGAACGGCATGGTCCGATTCAATGATGCCGACCACGCTGTGCTGTTGACGTACAAGGATGAAATCCGAGCGATTCTATTGCAATACCTTCTCGAAGAAGAAGAAAAGCAAGTCTACACGGCCGCAGGAGATATCTTGGAAGAGTTGCTCCACGCCTTGGTCGGTGTGTACCCACTCGACTTCCGCTCCTTGCCACCGCGAGAATGGGCTGTGGCAACGAGCGAGACGACTGGGATGAGCCAGTTCTTGGGCGCTGCGATTCCATGGAAACGGCTCGATCTCCAATGGCACGAACCGAACGAAGACGAGCTGGTGTTTGCCCATCAACTCTTGGAAGACCACTTGCTGGCGACTTTCAAAACGCTTGAGCAGCTTCGCGCGTCGAAAGATGTGACTGTCCGCCAATGGCTGCCACATCTTCGACGTGTGTATGTCGCGGTGCGTGGAGCGAGAAACATTTTTGTGGATGAAACGAGCGGAAAGGGAGCTTTGCAAGCCGGTTCGCTGCCACTCTTGGTCAAAGCATGCGGCACCAACACGGCGCTGTTGAGCGCGTACGTGTCGCTCAAGAAAGTGGCGATGATGGAGATGCATACGATTGCTACCCACTGGCAAGCGCATGGCCACAACGGAGTCACGGAGAACCAAGTGTGGCAAATGTTGCTGAAGGTGATCAAGCAACTTTTGGTGTGGCGCGGTAGCCATTTATACGGCCACCGAGCCAAGGAAAAGCAGAATGTGTACATCAAGGCGACGACAACAGACGTGGCGTCTCGGCAGTTCCAGAAGACACGTCGCTTTGAGCAAGCACCACTGGATGTAGTGCCATTGTCATCCCGAAATGAAATGACAGAGCGGCTTTTGTTTTTCTATTCGAAACGCAAAGTGCAAGAGCACTTCGAGACAGCATCTCACGTGCTGAGCGACAAGATGCCTGTTTCACCTTTGTGTGCCCAGTACGAAGATTTGCTGTTGGACGTCGAAGGGCTCATGAAGCATCCGTACGAAGAAGTGCGCAAGAGTGCACATGGTGTGATGCTCGAGAGTAACGAAATCTTTGCCAAGTGGATGTACACGCGTATTTCCAGTCAATTGGATGTGCTGGAAGGCAAAATCGTCGACGCTGACGGCCATGTCAAGGAGGAGACGATCTCAGGTGCACTGGGCTTCTTTAGCTGGGCGATTGTCTCGACACGACTGTGGGGAACTCGTGACGCGTCGCTGATGCGCATGCTCAAGGCAGTGCTTCGCAGTAATGAGACTGTCGTGAAGAAGCTTGAAACTGAAGCAAGCAAAGCCAAGATCGGTGTCAAGATTCAAGCGCTGTTTTTGTCCTTACTTGCCAAGTGGCGATACGTCCGTGGCGTGCGATCCGTGGATATGGTCAACGAGCTACTGCAATGTGAACCTGCTGCGACAGAACACTGGAAGAACCAACTCATGCACATGGTGTGCTTCTTCCCGTGGCTCCAACGCCAAGAAGCGCCACTGCCCATCGCTTTGTGGCAGCTTATCATCAAGCAGCT
>JAADWJ010000594.1:0-15109 GCA_023336165.1 Pythium monospermum | reverse complement strand
CGCGTTGGTTTTACCTCCGCTGTTGACATGACTGCGAACTTGGTTGTACAACCAATCCCAGTCCTTTCCAGCGATCTCGTTCTTGCGCTTTCTTGAATAGCCTTCTGCCACAGGAGGCTTTGCGTCTGGTGGGAGCCAGACGGTAGATTTGTATGGCTTCTTTTGCGAGCCCGAAGTCGCCGTTTTGCGAGCAACACCAGTTCTTGACAACGGTGACGATGCAGCAGTGGTCGCACCATACACTTGGTCTGGTGGCGCGTTGATTGGGAGGGCCGATTGCCCAAGGAGGGTCACCTGATGGCGGCGCATCAATGGTAGGTACACTCCCGGGAGATGGCGGTGGCGTACCCGCAGATGAGAGTGGATGTTCCGTCGCCATCCTTTGCAAAAAGCAAAATACTTTCTGTTTGTATACACCGCGTGGCCAATGGACATACGGCACAGTTGGAAGAAAACGGGACTGGAGACCCTACAGGAACAATTCGAATATTTCCGAATCTTCTGATGGGTAACTTTATTGTATGCATAAGTCGAATCGCAATCGAATAATAAAAGCAGGTCAAAAGCTTGTGTCATCGGTATGTGAACCGGTATTGAAAGCGCATACAAGAGTAATTCCGGTATTTCCGAATATTGGACAACCTGCAAGCACTCCCATGTGGCTTTTGACTTGCATTGCGTATATGAAGAAGCGTTTGGAAATCATACAAACAAGAAGCCAAAAACATCTCGACTCTTAGTGATTTCTGTCCGCCCATTGGGGAAGCACTCGATACAACACCAAAGTAATTCGCGTCGATCGGTGATGTCTGACTTCTCGAATTGTGAAGACCGCCGTCTCGTGCTGCTCGCGAAGAAATATGAGGATCGTGGTGAAAGAGTATCCTGGGCAACAGTCGCAAAAGCAATGGCATACACACAGAAGGACGCCCGCGCGCTGAGTAGGCGGCTCGCAACATTGAAGGCGACGAACGGTAAGCTGTTGCGCGATTTCCCACCGCGGTTCTTTAGAGAAATGCACGGCGAGACCGCATCGCGACGAAAGCAACTGCGACTACGGCCGGCGCCGATACGACTTGCCACAAAGCCGACCGGACCGATGGTAGAAAGGCCGTTATGCGGCGAACGCGTGGGTGTCCCTCGCGCAGCCGGTGCATTTGGCGCGGCAGCGAGCCCAGCGTCATCTCCACCGCTCATCGCCACGGCCATCGACCCCATCATCGAACCCGAGATGGCCTGTACGATCGTCACGCCTGCTGACGCTGTTGACGAGCCACTTTCTCGCCATGAAGCCTACGAGTTCGTTGAAAGAATCTTCCGCTCCGTCAGCAGAGCACACGTTCTTCAAGTTGCTGGTCGTTCTGAGTTCAATGTGAGGGAGCTGTGAATGAGAGGAGTGTCCGATTTGGTCAAGAGCTGCCAAATGAACCAGAGCGATGACTTCTTGGATTTGGGTTGTGGCGTTGGCAATGTGGTTGTCCAAGCTGTGTTGGAGTCTCGTGTGGCACGATCAGTTGGGATCGAAATCCGAGAGGATGTCGCTTCGTTGGCATCGAAGACCATAAGTGATGCCGTGTGGCTGCATCCGCGTTTGAAAAAGACCACGGTTTTCCAAGGTGACGCGAGCCGGCTTGAGCGTGACTGGTCGGGCATCGCGACCACGACGGTACTGTTCACCAGCAACTTCCTCTTCACGCCGTCAGCAACGCTCGCGATTCATCGGCTGTGCTGTATGATCCCAACTTTGCGTCTGGTCGTGGTAGGCGTGCGAGTGTGCCCGCGCCATCGACGTCACTGCACCAATGAGTTTTGTCTTGTCTGGATGGAAGACACAAATAGTATGTCGTTGGGGACGGAGTTCCGGTCTGCACCGCTACACTTCTACACATATGTGAAAAGGAGATTGACAACAACAGCAAGTAAACAACATATATGAAAAATCAAACTCTTTTCTCTCCCTCTGCAAAACGCCAAAATTTTCCACTCTCCTTGTCTCCACTGCATTCGGAGCTGCTACTGCAGCATGCGGTTTGTTTGGTAGGCACCAGCATCATCCCACGTGTTGAAAATTGGCTCGACGCGGAGTACAGGGGCAATCCCCAAGATCGATTCGAATCGTGGGGTGTTGGTGCCATAATTCTGGAAGCTGTGGGCAATCCCACGTCGGTCAGTTGGCGAAAACGAACGCGCAGCTAGACGTTCAGCCTCGGCAAGCGAATCACACGAGAAGTTCACCAATTGAACCATAGAAGTGGGACGTCGACTGTGATCGACATACAGTTGCCACTCGGCACGGGTGATGTTGGCGTTGTCGACAATAACGACTGAGACGTGTCTGCGTAACGCTCCTTGGTAAAATTGCATGCATTGGCGTCGAACCTCCACCGTATGACGTGGATCGAGATCGTCAACAAACACCGGAGTGATCTCGTGGTCGAACACCGTACGGAAGTAGTTGTCGTTGGAGCAAATTTCGGTCGCGAGACGATGCGCTTCAGCGAAAACTTTAACTTGCGCAGCAAACGTTGACTTGCCACAACTTGGCATGCCGCGCAGGATGATCACAAGAATTGTTCCATTGCCGTCCAGCCCAGAATGAATTCTAGCGAAATCGGCAACCATGTGTGACGGATTTGGTCAAAACAAATGCGCTCCATCACATGCGTACGGCCAGGGGCTTCCGCATCGCCACGGTTGGCGAAGTTTTGAATTGGATCAACCTCGTGATGCGGAAAGTGAACTGCATTGTGCCGGCTCAGCGCTTCGTTGCGATGACCTACCGTAAGGAACGGTACGTCGTGGAACGATCGTCCACGGAGCACTTGCGCTTCGTCGGCAGGACAACGAAAGTTGACGCGACAAACTTGGTGTAGAAAACCTCCTTGCTGCGCCATTTCCATGTACCGTGTCCACTCGATGTCTCTGACGTTGGTGTTGTCGATGATGACGATGGGGATGCCTTGCGCGAGGGCACGATGGCATTTATCACGCGACACGGCGTGGGCAGGTTGGAGTCCTTGCGTGTTGAAATTGTATCCGTTCGGACTGAGGAATGCATCGTCCGCACAGCAAATCACCGTCTTGAGACCCTTGCATTCAGCATACATTTTCATCATTGCCGCGAAAGTCGACTTGCCACATCCCGGCAGACCACGAAGGATCACAACAAGGCTGCTCCCGTGAGATGGTGCAGCAGCCAAGCGATCGTCTTCGTACTCGTCGATGATATGGGCGATTTCTTCGTGGAACATGGCGACGAACGGGTGGGCCATCTTGTGCGCTTGTTGTCGGCTTGAATTGTGAGCATACCCAGACAGACAACGATCAGCACAGCGAAGTTACTTCACACTGTTGAATCATGAGACTGTACGTACGATTGCGCCGTTGGAAGGGGGCGTAGAGATGGAGACTGCGGAAAGTCAGATGAGGTGAGAAAACATCACATGAACAAAACAAGAAAACGATTTTGCATTCATGAATGCCACAAACCTGGGACACGTGCAGGCAACCGCCTCAAGAGCAGCTTACGGCGTCCTGTCACACCTGCACGTTAGGGAACAAATAGTCAGTACGGTTCCATTGTGTCCCGCGGAACCAATGCGCCGCATCGATACCAATGCAGTTCGTTCACCATTCTTTTTCGGGAATGTGTGAGTGAGAAAATAGGGGCAGTGAACAGCAAGCAGCGAGAGAGCCATTCGCTGTTGCATGCGCGTCTTGGCGGTGGTCACACATCAAATGATGACCGCGAGATTGACCCAATTGAAACTTTCATTGGAAATTTACATGAAAGCAACGGCGTTGGATTGGGTTGGCAAACCAACCACCAGCTTTTATCCAATCATGACCAAGGAAGCCTCGCCGCCAAACGGGCATTTTCTGTACGATCCATCTCCATCCCCCTCAAAACCTACCCTATTGTGGAAAGCAATCTCAAATATATCTCACTCGCATGTGCCAAAGACACGCGAACAAAATCACATGGATTTCCCCGAACGGGCATTTTCTGTACGATCCAGATACGTTGTACTTGAAATTTGTATGTGATGCAATCCCTATTGTTAAATTAGCGTTCGCGAAAGGGTTA
Source organism: Pythium monospermum (assembly GCA_023336165.1). Lineage (NCBI taxonomy): Eukaryota > Oomycota > Peronosporomycetes > Pythiales > Pythiaceae > Pythium > Pythium monospermum. The sequence continues at coordinate 11,022 of JAADWJ010000594.1, read as the reverse complement.
AGCGGCTTATCACGCAGCTCTGGTCGAGCGAAATCGCAGTACGGCGAGTCGCGACTCCGCGAAAGAAGTGAAGAGATGCACGTGATGGATGAGCTCCAGCACTCGGTCCGATGGCCCTGCACCGTCTTGGTTCTTGCGGAGAAGCGTCTCGCAGAAGTGATAGTTTGCCGTTTTAGCTGGCCATTTGAGCTTAAACGGGGCAACAACGTACAATTTGTAACCCATATACTGTTTATGGGTCTGTCGAAGAGCCAATGGTTCCGCGAGCATATGGGTTTCGTTGATATACTTGGGCGGTTCCAGCAGATGGATGTTTTTGGAGCTCCAGAAGAACATAGTTTCTTCCTCGTCTATCGTGACGCCATCGCTGTGACTTTGTCGGCCATGAGAACCGCGCTCGCTTTGACCCACACTTTTCGGCATCTTGCGCCGTCTTGGCCGTGATGGGTGTGTCTTTCGGCTGGTGGCCTTGCTGTTCACCTCCACTTTCTTGTTCCCTTTTGAGGCACCAGCTTCGTTGTCTTCCAGTGTGGCGAACGGGCTGGTCTGCACTGGCGCCGTCGCGATTGACTTGGTCGGCGCTTGCTTCGCTTCGCTGCGCTTGGCTTGGGCTGCACCGCCGCTGCCGTGTGCGATGCTGTTGCTGGCGTTTCCTTCTTGCTCTTGCTTGGTGCTATTTGCGGTTCCACAGTCGCTTTTGACTTCTCTACGCCATCGTCTGGCGTCAGCGCAAAGACGCCACGCGCTTTTCTGGATTACTCTGCCACTTTTAATCGAGAACGCAGGCTTTGTTACTGCGGACGTGTGGACAAGCGGGTTGTCCATTTCTTTAAGAGCTCGGGAAGCGAGCGCCGAGTTGCACGCTCCTGGGATTCCATGGTATCTGTTGGAGAGGTACCGCCTACCGCACCAGTTCACCGCCCTTGGTCTCTGGTGGCTCGGCCCGCCACTCGTGTCGACGCTGCTGGCGTCGCCATCAATCTCCATGTCTGGCGGCTCCATGTATCATTCCGTCACCAGGGTCCCTTTGTTTACTGCGACGGGGTCGGTAGTGGTTGCTGGCTTGGCTTGGCCGGCCGCTGTTAACCTTGCCTGATTGGCTTCGGTCACTGTAGCCTGGGTTTTCTGATTGGTCAAAATTTGCCCAAATGACTGGGTGAGACCAGTGGAACATCCCCAACGAATTGGCATGATGAAGAGCAACGTGCCAAGCCAACGGCCTGTGTTGAAACTGCCACCTGATTAAGTTCCTTTTAGTCGTTCTTGCTCACAGAAGCACGAAGCACGAGTCTCGGTCCGATGCGGTGAATGGGGCGTGTGACTGTTGCGAGGGGTCATTTCTATTTTATTTTATTCATTCCTCAAAAGAAGGATCGTTGGTGGCGTGCGAACAAGTGACGATGGCTCCCCCTTTAATATGGCGCGCGCTGTATTTGACGGGCGACAAGACCGAAAAGTATTCTATCGCGATCATTCGCAAGACCAAAGAGCTGTGGGTCAAACACGACGCCAGCAAGCATACTTGGCATGGTAGCTTTAGCGACCCCCAGCAACTTTTGCCGGCCGAGATCGTGACGGGTGCGTACCTGAAGAATTTCCAAGAGGTCGTGGGGACAGTCGTGGAACACTTTTGGGTGAGTACTACTGTCTCTTTTGGGATTGGGATCACAAAGATGAACTTTGACCCAGCCTGTAAATTGCTCTGCATGCTGTAGCACGAGGGGCCACAATGGAGCATTACAGCAGTCAAGCACTACGACCGAACAGCTGCGACGTGGTGTCCAGTGGCGCGTGCAGATGGAGTGGTCACGGACGACCACCACTTGCGTGCTACCTTCCAGCATAAGAGGCAAAATCAATGGGAGAAAGAGCCTGAACAAGTTACGTTCACGTTTCGACTCGAGCCTCAACTCGAACCTGCGTTTCTTGTGGAACCACTCATCTACGGCGTCGCCAAGGCCATCACCTGGACGCTACCAGAGTCTTACGTGCAGTGGCACCTTACGACGCTGTGTTCCACAATGACCGCTGTGGTCGATGGCATCCAGATAGTGGCAGCGGGAGAGTACGAATTCACTCTTGTGTCTTCTATAGCTTACCCCGAGTTGGCTCTGGATGGCCGTCTCTTGGAACGCAGTGAGGTCCACCACCATCAACCGAAGAGAGACGCTGACATCATCTACATTGTCAAGTACAACGTCCACATTCCGTCATCCTCCACCATCCACTTGCTCAGCAGATATGCTCTCTCACCACAAGTCGAGATCACCATCCGTCAAATATGTGCCGACCCATTCTGTGATCTTTGAAAAGCAAGCGCATTATAATTGCGGGCTTGAAGTTAAATTGGACAATCTGCGGAGTTATTCTGCCGCAGCAGAAACTAATACCCGGGTCAATTTGATCTCAAAAGCCATAACGATTGCTGCATGGTGATCTCTCCAGAAAAGCATTCCAAAAAAACAACTAAAAGTCTGAAAAACTGCACCAATTTTCACAGGCAATCGAGCCGGAAATGATGGAGCAGTGTGCTGCGAAATGGAGACCGATGCTTTCCTAAAGAAGACCTCCCTCCCCAATCTCAATGACAAGCACGAGTTTGTTCGCACGGTGTGACATGGTCGGTGTGCTGCAGCTGTCAGTACGTTGTGCCTTGGCCGCTGCCAGGCGCTGCTTGTTGGAACCACCTTCAACCTCTTGGAACGCCGTCCTTTTTGCAATGTGATAGACAGCCACATGCGCCAGTTTCTCACCGGCCTTGAAGGCATCCGTGTTTGCACAACATCCTTGCTGCACTTTCTTTGTCACGACCACGTGAACGACGGATCCTTGGGGCATGCGAACCAGGATATCTTTCACACCGTCGGCGGTCACCATCACTGGAAACCGAAAACTCACCAGAGAATTGGTTGAAGGCGGTGCGAAAATCGATACGATCCATGGTGTGGGTTAGCGACAAGTTTTCAAAGCGCATCGACTCGCTCTTGAGCCACTCTGGCCACACAACGTTCGGTGGGGACAGAAATGGGACCACGAGTTGGTTGGCCATGTTCACTTCTACTGGTAATAGCTGCGCCTCCTGAGGCGACTCCCACACACCCAATTCGCACAACAACGTCGTCAAAAACACGGGAAACGCGACACCGCCAAAACCACCAGCGTGGCTCGCGAGCACGATAGCAGCCGTGGTCAACGCTTCCATTGGCCCCATCGCTTTCCCAGCGACCACTAGTGGCTTCATTTTCACAGCCAGGACTTGGTGTAATGGCTGAGCAAACGCACGACACGATGCGCCGCCCATCATGGCCAAGTGCAGCAACAACTCTTCCGTGGGCGGTGGCAGCACACAACGACACTCCCAAGGAGTATACAAACCCTTCCATACCTCGCCAAATCCAGTGATCTCCAGCTTGAAGTCTGCTGTCTCGCACAAGCTAGCAAAGTGACCGTCGATCAAATTCACTTGGGCATCGTCGACTTGGTAATTAGCGCCCAGCAATAAACACAACTGGCCGATTTCAAACTCATCAGAGAGCTTCTTCAGTGAACGGAACCGCGGCGCTAGGTCCGAGACCATTGCATTCAAGTAGGCACACGGATCGCCACCATCGTCACCAACAAATGGATTCATCTGGGCGTACACGAGAGCGAGCTCAGCAAAGAGCGGTCGGCTGTGCTCCAGGATCTTCTTGAGGGCCACCGGTACACAATTGGCAGCTTCATTGGCCACAAAGCAAGGAAGTGATGGAATCGTGACGCACAGTACGTACGGCGGTCCGGTTCTAGAGCAAGTGCTGCCGACAGCGAGCCCTTGTGCGGTTCCACTCGTGCAGTTGATCACGACCGCGATTTGAAAAACGCGAAACACGTTTCGCAAACTGGTGAACAAGAGCTCACGTGGGTCACGCCCACTTTCGCTCACACACCACGCAGGGACAAAGGGAACGCCACTGTTCTTCAACCGCGGAAACTCGTCCAAGTAAACCACAAACTGCTTGGCGCCACGCTCGCGGCGACGGTCCAGTTCTTGGAAGACTGCCTTGCGACTCGCCAACACACGGACTTGCTAGTCCCCGAGCAGCGCAGCCAAAAGAAAGCCAAACACGTGCAGATCCGAACTGAATCGGAACTCACCGAGACTTCCTGATTGTATATCTTTATGTGAGGCGTCTTTCTTCAAACAACTCACAAATGTCTTGAAACGGTTTGCATACGCAGCCACAATTCCTTGCTTGCGCTGATCGTCGGGGCTTCCACAGATCATGTAGAATACCTCAAACTCGCCTCGGGCTTGCAAGTTGAATGCCATTTGCGTCTTCCCCGTGCCCGACGAGGTCTCCAGCACGACGAAAGGTGTCGGATCGTCGTCTGTCTCCGTGGCCACGTCCACAATGTGGGTGGAAAGCGATTACACAGCGTCGCTCTCTTTGAGACGCTGTGCTGTTTCTTGGTAGTGAGCGAGCTTGGCAGCATGCCGTTCGTCCATGTCCATGCGCACTTGCGGCACTTTCACGAACACGTGGATGTCACCGTCTTTTGGTGTAAAGTTGTCGCCAAAGTTTGCTTTGCTGCCAAGCGGGACATCCTCGCCCAGTGGCCACGTGGGTTCTGGTCCGTCGAGCGTTGACATGGTGTCCACCATCGGTTCATCTTGTTTTTGCCAGTCGCCGTTGTCTTTCTTTGCTTGGTAGATTCCCATTGGATAACGCCGACCGTGGAAGATCTCCGGATGCTCACGCACCATTTTTATCTGCACATCCCCCACATAGTCATCCAGTTCCGCATCGACCGAGAACACTGTGCTGTCGTTCATCACCATACACCAAAGCGTCACCGTCACCATGCTTGCTGCCTCTGGGAAGAACAAGGAATGCAAAGAGTACAGGGGCTTCGTTGTGTGGATGAGAGAATTGGGCCATCAGACAGTTGGGTGTGTGCCCTTCCCACATGCAAATCAAATCACATCACATCACCAAAAACCAAAACGGCACGACAATATCCGATTATAGAGGTGCACGATACACGGCTCATAACTGAGATGCAGAAATGCATGTATCGTCGTATCAAGTATAACGGGTAACCAGTTTTGATGAAGACTCGTCACTTGTGTAGAGACGGATGAGGCGGTTTGAGTGACTTGCTCAAGGTGGAAGCCATCACCTTCACCAGCTCACGTCCCATTCATAGCGCCACGACACCATAGATAACACAGCCACGGTCGCCGCCGCACAAACAGTGTGGCTGGAACAAAATAAGAAAAGAAGTGGGAAATGTATTAGAGATGGTAGTGTTGGCAGTGCCAAAACTACTGTACGCAAGTCGTAAGCCAGCCATAAGCAAGCTAACCTGACAAGAAAATATGATCTTCTAGACTTTGTCGGCGTAGTTGATTGGCGTCGTCGCTTCGACGTACTTGCTGTTAACACGCACGGCTCCTTCTTGTGGTGGCAACATCAACGAGACACCGATGGTGGTCGCGGTCGGTAGCACCAACGCCAAGATGAACGTGATCATACTGTTGAACGAGTACAAACCCTCTGGCAAGATGAACCACTCAAAGCCGCCCACAAACGACCCTTGGACGATCGCGCCGTGGATGAAGATGGTCAACAAGCCAACAACTGAACCAGCGATCGCGCCAATGTAATGGGCCCGGTTCCAGACCGCCAGCAGCATGGGCCCCACGGTGGCCGTGCACAGCAAGTCGGCGATGAGAAACAAGTTGATGATGTTGTAGCCTTTGAGCGCGATGGCGATCGCTGGGATGTTGAGCACCACACAAACAAGACGCGCGTGGTTGATGGTGAGCGACGGGAAGTTGGTCACCAACTCGGCGGCGATGCCGATCTGGATCGAGTCACTCAGCGAACTGGCAAGCGACGCGACGACCACGGCGACCAGCACTTGCCAGAAAGTGCCCATGTGCACCAAGATGGAGAAAAAGTAGAGTTCTTCCGGGTACGCGAGGAACGAGACCATGCCAGAGAGAGCGAGCAGCACAGTGAACGGGATCACGATGATGCAGGCCAGCACGATGGCCTGGGTGAGCGTCTTGTCGTCGTTGGCGGCGAACACGCGCTGCCAGTAGGCCGTGAAAAACAAGTTGGCCGACACCACGGCGATACACAGCGTCACGAGCGTCTCAAAGCCCGTGGTTGTGAACGCCGCCAAGTTGGTCTCTTTCCAGGCGCCTTCGGGCACGTCCACGTCGACAAACATGGCGACACACACGATGCCCACAAGCGTCACGACGCCGATGCCTTGCCACACGTCGGTCGCGAGACTGGCGCGCAGCCCGCCGATCAGCAAGTAGATGTTGGTGATCACGGCGACGCCCACGATGAGCACCCACGGCTTGGCTTCTGGCACGAGCACTTGCGCGAGGAGCCCGACACAGGTGAATTCCGACGCCAGCGAGATGAACTGGTAAAACACCGAGATGAGAGCCACGTAAATTTGCATCACACGACCGAAACGCTGTTGTTGTGCCCCAACAGAAAAACGTAGGCAATTGATTAGGAAAAGCGCCACCACACATAAAGCGTTGACAGTATTGGCCACGTACGACGTAGATGTAGTCAGTGAGCGTGACGCCATCGCCAAGCGCCGAGCGAGTGTACGGACCGACAAGCTGTGGGAGAAGGTTCATATACCAAAAGACCGTGAGTCAGTGGAGTTCTGCGTATGTGTGCATTCAGTGTGGATAAACACCGTACCCCCATGACAACGAGAGCGAGCACACCGGAGAGCGTGTACCCGACGACGCCCCACGTGCCGGCGAGCACACCGATCTCTGGGAACGAGAAAAGCGTCCACGAGCCCATGCCCGCCGAGAAAAAGCACCACGCGAGACGCATGGAGGTCATCGAGTTCTTGGCGCTGATGAAGTTGGTGACGTTGGTGACGTCCATCTTGCGGCTCACGATGATCGCGTAGGTCGCGACTGCGAGAAGCGTCGCGAACATGATGACGTAGAGCGAGGCCGTGGTCAACATGATGCTTGTTGCTTGGAGGAAGAGCGAGTGGGCTGTTGTTGTGCATCAACAGTACGCAAATACGATGGTCATTATCACACAGCAGTCCCTCCGCCGGTACGAGCCGGATCAGGTTCTTAGGGTATGATCTCAGCCAAAACTGCCACGGTCCTTCGTTCCTCCATCGAAATGGAGGTCGGAGTTTCCATAGCAACAAAGGCACCCCTCGCTGGTCACTTCGTCAGTTTTGGGTTGGGGACTCACTCGCCAGCGCAAGCCCAATACGAGACTACCAGAGCAAGACTACACATGAAAAAAAGCAGTGCGGTGCATACCCGAGACGACGGAAGGAAGGAGAAGAAGAAGACAAGCGACGTGGTCGATCCAACGAAACTTGAGCTGTGAAAGCGATCTGCTGCTGGGCTTGACGACCGCTCGTGCCTGGTGGTGAGTGGAGTGGAGTGGATGGCTGTCGTCCTCGTCACTGGCCTCGATGCTGTTCAGCGATGATCCGAACACACAACCAGTTCGGGCAACTGTGTGTCCCCTGTCAAAGACGATAGCAACTGATCCGCACAACCAGCCAATCAGCGCGTCCGCTGAATGCAACCGAATTTATGATTGGTCAAGAGTGATGGTCGCGATTGGGCGATCAAAACAGTGTTTAAAACACAGTTAAAAATTGCGTCACGCAATTTTTGTGTGATCGCTCAATCACAAATTTGTGACCTACTGCATGAGCGCGAAGGACCGACCAGCAGTGGTGACGTTTGTGTATGCAACCACCTGCATATTGCGCCGCCCTACATTTATAAAGAACTACTTCCAGTTCAGTGCAGCACGTATGGAGATACTGTCAAGAGTACTTGTCTCCATATGAGCAAGCCAAGCTTCTCCATCCAAAAAAACGTTGCTATTATCAACGGTATTATTGTACATTATCACTAAAAAATTGAGAGAGCGAGAGAAAAAATGGGAGACACACACGCGTACTACGTCGTACTTCTCTAAAATGCCTTGAGGGGCGCCGATCGATCGTGATCTTGGTTTTTTTTTTCATATACATACATTCATTCCTCCACACATTTCTTAGTCAAACGTGACCAAGTGGGAGTCCATACTGCTCAGTGCGATGGCGAACGCCTGTGCGGGGGAGAACGGATGCGCATAGTCCATGGAGTACACTTGCCGGTCCTGGGTGCGGCCGAAGAGCATGATGGTCTTGTCCATGTCGTCTGGATGGGAAAGCAAAAAGTTCTTCACCGACGCGGCGGCCACGCGGCCGCCAAAGTCCAAGCAGTACGCTTCCAGCGACTCGATCCACACGGGCGGCTTGTTGATCAAGTTGACCGACCGCGACGCGTCGGGCGCTTCCACTTGCGCGAGGATCGTGTCTTCTTTGTTCTGCGCGTTCCACGGCGTGATGTCCCAGGACGGCGCGCCTGCCACGGCCGAGTCGACTTCCGGGAGCTCCTGCACGAGCGGCAGCGCGACCCGCATCTGGCGTGGGCTCTTGCCAAACGTTGCAGCGTACTGGACCGCGCCCAGCTCCACGGGCTGCTCGCCGGTCGTGTCGTACATGGTGTACTGGGAGCCCATGTAGTTCTTCTCCAAGCGCGCGACTTGCACCGCAGTGGATGAGGATGCATTGTTGTTGTTGTTTTCCAAGTTGTTGGCCAGGAAAATCTGGAAACTGATCGACATATCGTACTGGCGACGACGCACCGCCGTGAGCAACAGCGTGTCCGTGTCTTGCGTGTACAGCTCGTAGTTGCCTCCACCACGCGTGCGAATGTAGCACTGCATCATGAGCGCCTGTGGCGGCGATGGCGCCAACACAAAGCGTCTCAAAAACGCAACATTCAACCGCGCAGTCGTAATCAGCAAATTCCGCAACGCGACATCCGCCGGTGGTGGCGGCTCCACTGGCGCCATGTCACACACCAGCATGTGGTCGCCCAAAACGGCCTTTTTCATCGAGTCGGAACAATGCGCACAGCTCACTTTCATTTCATTTGCCATCCGCTGCGCGTGGCGAGAGGAAACCAGAAGCGAAAAGCCAATATTTTCACGGCACATGGGACACGAGCCGCGCTCGCTGACCCACCGTTCGATACAGTCTTTGCAGAAAATTTGCCCACAGCAAGTGGCCTCCGTGGCGCCTGTGAACACTTCTTGGCAAATCGCACACTCGAGCATCTTGCGCGAGTTTTCCAGCGTTTCCAGTTGCTCGTCACGAGGGATGGGTTCCATTTGCGGGTACGACAACTTACTAACCAAGTTGGACGCCGCGAGCGCCGAGGCCGCCGTGCGCTGGCCCAAGTGCTTGGTCTTGAGCGCCGAGTGGATCTCAAAGAGCATATCGATGACTTCACCGACCGAGGCCGCGGGAGCAGCAGCCGAAGCAGCATCCAACACCACAGTTGGCTCGGCTTCTGGTTCAGCAAGCAGTTCGTTGTCGTCGTCGTCCACGACGATGGACATTTCCATGGCGTCTTCGTCCTGTGCGGCCATGTTCTCGACTTCCTCCATTTGCGCATCTTCCGAGCCGTCTTGGTTCTGGTCTTCGCGTTGGTTGTCTTCTACTTCCACATCTTCTTCTTCCACGATCGTGTCACTGAAACGGGTGGTTGGCGCCGTCGCATTGTCCGCGCCAAAGAACGAGTATGCGCTGCTGCTGGCATCCGAGCCATTGCTGGCGCTGTGGCGAAAGTTGCGGATGCCGAAAAGGTCGACCATGCCTTCGCCCTGTTCGGCGAAGCGCACGCTGACTTCAATGTCCATGTCGAGCCGCTTCTTGCTATCGCGGATCCGTGGTGAGCTGCGTGGCGACAACATGATGAGCTCGCTCAGAGTGCGCGTGCGATGCATCTTGTTGCTGTGCTTTGGCTCGGTGACGACGCGCAGGCGGCGCGCAAATCGGCTGGTACCGGTGGAGGCACTGCTGCTGGTGGTGGTGCTGGTCGCCATGGCCATCGCGGCCGTCGAGGAGCTTTGTGTGTTGTTCATGGTTGTTATGAAGAAGGTACGGTCTGCAGTCTCTTCGTCGGGGTCGGCGCTGCCTGTGGCGCCTCGCTGCGAGCGGAGAGGACGAGCTGGGTGGGGTGCGAAGCTCGTGAGAGTTTGTCGAATGCTACTCACGAAGCGAGACGTGGGCCAAAGCGAAAGAGAAGAGAAGAGAGAGAGAGAGAGAGCGAGCTGGTGGTAGAGATGGGGAGGGGAAGGTCCCACACACAAACAACCAAACAGGAAGGCGGGAGAAGAAGCAAATTAGCCTCACGGTACGGTACAGCCAGGTGCAAGTGAGCAAAACCCAGCTGGTTGGTGGACGGAGGGTGGCTGGCAAAGAGTGGTGAGTGCAGAGCCAAATCGGACATGTGCAGCAGCAGTCGCCTCTTCCGTGTGCTCTCCAAGATGCGGTTCTTCTTTTTTCTGGGTCAATCAAGCTGGAGCCTCACCCCCAAAGCTGTCAAGTGCAGCCGTGTCACACACACAGTTGGTGAGGAGAAAAGAAAAACACCAACAAAATTTGAAGAAGAACCCCATGAGCTAGCTTAGTTTTGACCTACACATACAAACACCAAGTCAAGCGCTTTTCGATTAGCCTTTATCGAAACAATCAGATGGAAAGGGTGAGCAAGGATTGGATGAAAAAGTCGTCTATATTGACATGTGATTGGTGGAAATACCGCCATCTGATCTTTTCGACTTTTTTTTTTTTTGAGTCGCATCAACTTGCCAGTTGTTTGAAACGGTCGAAGAAGAGAGTGGCGAGACGACGACTGCGAAAGCCCAGTGACTGACTGTGTGGATCTGGTGTGGCTCTGTCGTCCAATCGAACCGCCGTCCACCAGCTGACAGCCACTGACGAGGCAAGTCTGAGAGCAATGGTGAGGTGAGGTGAGGTGAGGTGAGGCGACCTGCACGAATGAAACCGCCAAGAAAAGCCCAGGTGATGACGATGGGGCGACAGAGAATTGATTGACTTTTTTTTTTTTTGGATCCGATGTGTCGTTAGCCTTTCGTCGTCGTCGAGGGGGGGGGGGGG
>JAADWJ010000593.1:0-15116 GCA_023336165.1 Pythium monospermum | reverse complement strand
GCGCACGGTGTTTGGCATCCTGGCGCAAGTGATCTTGGCGTTTCTGCTCAACGGGCCTGAATACGGCGGCGATTTTGACTTTTCGCTCAGTGTGAGCACCGTGTTCATCGCACTTGCCGCTTTCTGTGTGCCTGTGATCTTCATGACGTGGTTTTTCGTCCACGAAGAGAAATACGAGCGCCCTCATTTTGGCACGTACATTCAGAATTTGTGGGAATCCATCCAAACGCGGGCGTTTTACCAAGTGATCGCGTACAATTTCTTTTCCGGTGTGTTTGCGGGCATCGGCTGGGTGGCGTCCAACCCGGTGATGAGCATGTGGATCAAGGCCACCAATCTCAATTACAACATCAGCAATATCCTGTACAGCATCGTCATGGTCGCCACGCTGGTCGCCACGGGCACGTACGGGCTTCAGTGGAACTGGCGCGTGGTCATCGCGACCACCATGATCGCAGTGGTCGGCGTGGATGTGATCGTGACCATGCTGGGCGTCTGGGGCGTCGTGCGCAGCCAGTGGTTTTGGCTCGGTGTTCCTATCGTGGAACAAGTGCCATCGGCCATCAGCTTTATCGTCTCCACGTTTGTGGTCGTGGAGCTCGCCGGCCATGGCAACGAAGGCGCCTGCTATGGGCTGTTGACCACGGTCGCGAATCTGGGCGCGCCGTTTGCGCTCACGCTCACTAAAAACGTCAACGCCGGCTTTGACGTCTGGAACGCCGACTTGCTCACGGACACGGACCACGTGCGCAGCGAAGTGACCATCACCATCCTCATCTCGTACGCCTGCAAGTTGTTTTCACTGGTGTTCTTGGTTTGGCTGCCACGCCAAAAGGCCGAAACCCAAGAGCTCAAGCGCACCGGTGGCAGCAGCAAACTCATGGGTGGCCTCACCATCGGGTACTGCATGTTTGCGCTCATTTGGTCCATCATGACCAACTTGTTTGGCATCTTTGAAAGCACCAAGTGCCTCAAGATCACCGGTGGCTGCAAGCAGTAAGACGGGCGCCTCTCGAGGTCGAGGGGGATGAAACGTAGCCTCCTGGTGTCGTAGTTCTTAGTGGAGGTAGCGATAATGTTCCAACTTCATTTCCTCACATGTCACAGATTTTCCCATCTGCGACGTGTGCGACCTTGTAGTTTGTAAGCGAGTCAAATATGGGTCCAATAAGAACGGCTGAGTTGTACTTTCTCAAATCCGATCAATCGTTGCTTTTTCCCTCCAATTTTGTGCTTTTTCCCTCCAATTTTGTGACATTTCAACCAATCCGGACGGAGGACTTTTTTTACACCAATCACAGGACGGAAAGGGGTCCTTTGTGTGAATTTTAGAACAAGAACAAGAAGAAAGCGCTTGCGCGCAACCTGTTGGATACCGGATTTTTTGTGTTCAACAACGACGTGATCTGCGAGTACCGGCTCCAGGAATTGCTGAATTTCCACAAGGCGTCGAGAAAGACGGCAACATCCACGCCAGAGCGTTCCACCACCGCGTGGCGTCCACGTTTGAGAAAGCCGTTGCATGCCGTCGAAAAAAAGGCGCACACGTGGTTCTCGTCAAAAGGGTACCACACATTAACACTGAAGTCACACCAGCCGTCAGATTTGTTTGCCCACAATGCGGAACGCGAGAACGGCCTCGACGATCGATGCTCACAAACTGCCGGAAACTTGGTGGGCGCCTGCTGCTAGTGTAAGTGCAAGGCTGATGGATGTGGACGCGTCTGGGTATTCGGGCAAAACGATATCGATATACTGAAGCGATGCGCCGTAATCTCATTAAATGGTCGAACACAGAGGCCATGAGCGTGGGCTTGGTCGGGGTCAAATTGGTACGAGGGTCGCTGCGTCGAGTAAATGACCGTTGCCTGCAGCTCTGCGTAGTTTTCATAATCATAGCAGAGGACGTTTCTTCCGATGGAGTGTATGAACTTAGTACTCACATCGGTAGTTGCCCTCAGCAGCATTGGGAAGCCAGGCATCAAGTGTATAATACTACGGTACTGTTGGCTCATTGGCCTTGGTTCCCGAGTCGCAATCTCAGTCGAGGCATCCGGCTCGAAATATTTCCACAGTGTATTTTCACTTTATTCGTGTTTTTCCATTGTATTTTTCTAGTATTATCATTATTTTTAGCAATACATTTGTGCGACGACATGCTGTGGCTTGGACGCCAGTACCCGTCGTGGCGGATGAGAGCCAGCCGCCGCCGCCGTTGAAAGCCCACCATTGTTGTTATTATTACCGAGCTTGCCATCGCGCCGCAGAGAATACACGGGCGTTTCCACAAAATCCGCGGCGCCTCGAAAAAGCTGCTGCACGTCCAGTTCGCGCATGGCCATGTGCCACACATTTGCGTCGTACACGAGCCCATTGAAGCCGTACCAGCCACAAAAATCCGGTGATGGCTTCGCGCTATCCGGTGCGCGGCTGATACACCCGGACCCAATATTGAGATGGTTCAACCGTGGCCAATCTTTGTACAGGACGCCCCTTGCATGGTGTTTGATCTCGCCATCGAGGTACACTGTCACGGCTTGCGCATCGTACACGACCGCCAAGTGGTACCACCGACTGGCGGCAAGCTCCCTGGCGATCAACACGGGCGTTTCGTCTTGCAAGAAAAAACTACTCAAATTGCCCTGTGGGTCGACCATCACAAGCTGGTGGTGGCAGTACGGCCACGCCTGGGTTTCACTGGATAAATCTTGCGCGCCCAGCAAGACGCCACCGTAAAACGTATCGTCCGCGTCACTCAGGCTGAACCAAATGGTGAAGGTAAAGGTATCAAAAACTGACCCAAAGAGAAGCTCGGTGCCTTCGGGCAATGCCACGATCGACCCTTTATCTCGCCACCGTTCATCGAGCCTAAGCCCATGGAACTGGAACGCCTCGTCCAGTAACTTGGCTTCTCTTTGGAACGTGAGCTGCAGTGGGCGTGGCGTATTCTGGATCATTTGACCCACTTCGGACCGGTTCATGCCGCGCACGCTGCAGTCGTTGACACAAAGAATCACATCGCCCAGCTGCACGAGCCCAGAGGCTTCAATTTCACCGACGGCGCCGGACGACGAGCGCAAGAATTTGCTCACGACCACTCGGTTGCCGATGGAATTGATCTTGATACCGAGCCACTTGTGGTGGAGCGACACGACACTTGTGAGATCAATTTGTTGGTGGACTTCGTCTTGTGGTCCGGTTGTCAAGAGACTTGGGTCCGTGAGGGACGGCCCATCACCACCAGTGGTAGTGCTCATCAGCATCGTGAGTCGACTGGCCACCGTTCTACGGCGGGAGGAGGATCCAGGATCTCCACCACCACCACTGGCGGCGTGGTATTCGTCATCTCGCAGATCTTCGACGCTGGACAAAATGCTGCTCTGCGACGACGTACGAGACGCTGCCATCCTTCTCCTATTGGCTTCGTCTTCTTCATCCACGAGCGCTTGCAATTGTTTGGCGACGCGTTTCATCGATGGTCGCTCGCTTGGGATTGCAGCACACATCGTTGTGATTAAATTCCACGCAGTTTCAGCCACCACTGAACCGTCGGGCCTTTCTGGAAGTTGTCCGCTCAGCACGCGCGTGCGGATCTCGGCATCAGGCAGCCAGCCCCAGGGCAACTCGCCTGTCATGGCTTCCAGCATACACATCGCAAACGCATACACATCCACAGCTGCTGCTGCTGATGAAGCTGAATGTGACGACGCCTCTGCCGTGGCATTCACATCGCTAGTACAGTCGTTGGCTTCTTTTTCTTGGATCTCTTCTTCGTTACTCTCTCTCCCACGCAGCAGCAGCTCGGGCGCTTTCCATCGAATCGATCCACCGCCACTAACTGAGATAGCAGAAGCTGTTGACTTGACCGTGGTTATGGTCGTTGTGTAAAAAAAGGACCCGAACTGGCCAATCTTGGCATTGCCATCCGAGCCAACAGAGATACTGCTGAGCTTGAGATCCGAACAGAAGACTTGCTGTGTATGGATGTACGCCAGTCCACTGGCGGCTTGCCATAAAAACTTGTACACTACTGCCGTCGTTGGTGTCTTCTTCTTCATAGCTGGAAGAACTGGATCACTGGATGAGGAGGACGACGACGACGACGATCCGACTAATCCAGAGAGATATTCATCCAACGAGCCATTCACGGGATGCTCCACGACCACGAACGGCGACCCACCGACGGGGAAGCCGCCATGCATTTTGAGTACAAACGGGTGGTCCAGCTGAGCCCATAGCGACGCTTCTTGCAGCAACGCGCTTTCCCAGCCTGGCAGCGCTTTCTTCACCACGACAAGCGTTTTAAACACGCCCCATTTGGTGTAAAACACTTGTGCTTGAGAACTTCCAGCGAACGGCTCGTGGTCCATCGAAAGCATCGCAGGCGAAATAAACCACGACGGAATCAATGGGATCTCGACCGTCGCCATGCTCACGAGCTTGCGGAACGCCGAGCGTATCAGATCCGAAGTGATCGTCGCCGAGAGATCCATGGCGCGCTGGCCTTTTTTGTCTTGTTCCATTGCAAACTGCAGCACGGCGAGCGCTTCCCACTGGGCGTTTGACGTGCCAAGCTCTCGGAACAGCGATTCGCGTGTGGCCAGCGCTTTTTGGAACTGATGCTCCACATATTCGCGGTCTTTTGCCCATTCGGCGCGCCACTGGCGGTCCGGATCGACATGTTCCAAGCGCAACATACGGAACGTGCCGTCCAGTTCTTCATGGATTTCTTGCAGTTGGCGGAACCGCCTGGCGTCGGTCAGCCGTAACACAATGTTCCGTGTGGTGTCGCATGTGATAAACTGTTCCAGCAGCGCGATCAGATCGCTGAGTTTGGCAAGCGCCTTGTCTTGCTGCGTGGCCTGGTTCTTGCTCGCATTGTTTGCGCTGCTTCCGCCTCCGCCTCCACTCGATGCGGAGCCTGTGGACATGGAGATCATGTGTTCCAACTGGCGGTTTAAAACTTGGAGCCGCGAAAGCACTTTTTCACAAAGAAGCCGCGATTCTTTCACAAAAGTGACTCGTTCGTGAAGCGCATGGAGCCGCGCGCTGGTCGTCATGGTTGTCGTGGTTGTTTGTGTGATCGCCATGGAGGGTGATGCGGTGGATAGCTGGGAGAGCGAGAGAGGTGTCAGCGTCGACGACCCGCTTGGCGTCGAGTGGCGATGCTGCTGCTGCATGCTTCTGGACCAGACGTTCTGGTGGTGGTGGTTCTCCCTCTTGCTTCTTTCCCTTCTTCTTTTCCCGCTTTCTCTCTCTGTTGTTTCCCAAGCTGAAGTGACGACACCGATTTCTGTGTTTGCCCTGTAAAATGCATACCCGCTGGAAAATGAACTTGTTGAAGCGAGAATTACAGTCTATTTTTGCCTGTTTTTATTAAATACCTCCAACATCAAATCTTTTCGAGCTCATGTGGTGCTGCATGCAATTATTTCCAGAGGCAACCAAACATCCAAGCAAACTCGACAAGATGGGAGTTTTTGCGACCATTCTACCAGACGTTGTCGCCCGCTTGGGGGATCCACATCGTGCCAGCGCGGGTGCCGTCATCACTACAGTACCATTTGCTCGCGTTTCAGCTGAGAATTGAAGATCGCGAGCGCGTAGCCTCCGTGCGCGATGCGCTGGAACTCGTGCTGTTTCAGTCGCTTGTGGATCGCCGTGCGTTCATGGAGATGATCCAGTGTGTCCCTCTGATCGAGGAGAGCAAGCCACTTGTCTTTGTGGACGACCCGGAGGCAGCCATCCCGTGCAAGCTTCAGGTCGTCTTATCCCAGGACTACGCGACACTACCAGCCAAGCTGACCACAATTCTTTCAGTGCTCTTGACGCCAGTGGCGCCCACCCGCCGCGAGGCTTCTTTCCAGGCCGCGCGAGCTCGAATACTTGGCTTGATCGCCAGTGGGACCACCTATGAGCAGCAAGACGACACAGAGACGATCCGTCGAGCGTGTGAACAACTCACGATCTAGGTCGACGTCGCGTTTCATGGGGAGATCTTGAGCGGCCTCCTCCATCAGCTCACACAACTTCAGCTGGCTCGTGCTGAGATGGATAAAGGCGTGTGGGCGTACAAAATGGACCAGTTGAGCGTGCGTGTGAAAGCAGAAAAGATCGAGGAGACCGAGATGGAGCTGCACCATGGAATCGTGTCCAGTGGCAAACTCAGGCTCCAAAATCGAGATTTTTTTTTACCTCATGGGCGAGCGGCAACCGCGCGCATCGCCGACTGAATTTGCCAAGGCGCTGGCTGTGTTGACTTCTTCAAAGGATACAAAACGTGACCGTATCGGCGACACAAAGGACGACGCAGCAGCAACAGCATCACCGCGGTCTTTCACGGCCAAAGTCGCGCGTTTCGACACTGGGTTCCACCAGATTTGCTCGTCGCTCATGGTCGCTCAAGGCATCCAGTCATTGCATCTGACACTGCTTTCTACAAGAAGCCACGGCGCCTCGCGTTCCCAGTTTGTTCTATGGCTTTTCCACACGTTGTTCTCCAGCTCCGCCACGCACGGCATCCGTCACGTGTCGCTGCCCATTGTCTCACTCTCCGACGAGATGGTGGATAGTATGACGCTGTATTCCCAGTGTGGGAACCCAGCAGCGCTTTTGTATAATCAGAAAATCTGGGGACCCATTGATCTGGCTCGGGAGTGTCAGAGACCACCCAAGCGAGCCAGCATCGCCAAGGGAACGACGGTGACTTTCCGACAAAGTGCCACAAAGCCAATGCAGTCGGTGCGACTGGAGCAATCGATTTCATGTGACGTGCTCTGCGAAAGCAAAAACCAAAGCGTCCACGTCATCGTGCCTGGGTACGGCCACTGCCGTGTGCCGCCAAACACTGTCGTTTGGGAAGAAGACGACACCGCCACTAGATCGAGACTGAGCCCTTCGCTTGATGGCCACTCCATCAAGTCGCTCACTATCAACGGCGCGGAAAGCTCCACGTATGAAAACACACGTCGCTTTGGTGCGTTTCTTGCGCTCATCGCGCGGCCCACTTGAGGAAATCAGACTGGAATATTGCTGGGATGACACTGCACCGTTGCTTCGCATGATTTTGGCCGCGAGCCCCATGCTCAAATCCATTCGATTCTACCAAAGCCGACTTCGCGATTTTGCGTGCTTGATCGATGCGTATCGCACGGGGCGATGCCGTGCAAGTACCCTGGATCTCATGCACGCGTACCAACCCACGAGAGATGGCAACAGCGATATTATCCGATCCAGCAACCGCCATCTCGGCCACCGTCCAAGAACTAGCGGTGCGGCAGAATCGCACCACAGAAAACGCAACGGAATTCTACGAGCAGTCGCTGCGGGCCGTGGAGAAGATGTTGGCCACGAATCGCACGCTTCGCGTGTTTTCCCTGGATGTGGTCGACGACGCGGCGTATGAACTGTTCACTCCGTTGCGGCTTCGGCACCAGGACCAGTGGGTTTCTGGCTGGAGCGATCCATTGGCGATGGGATCCAAAGTTGCGTTTCTCAGTGTCATCAGCAAAAAAGCAGCAACCACACCGACCGCAGCGATGGCCCAACTGGATAGTTGTGTGCTCAGTGTGATTTTTGAAATGGCCGCGACCCGATCAAGCAGATCGTGGCCATCCGAGCCGACTGAGCCAACTTTGCATGGCAACAGGATTCATGCAGGAGCTCGTCACGTCCAGAATGATGAACAAATACATTCACGCAAGCTTCAATCAATGACCAAGGACTCGAAAATATGTGGACTCAGGTCGAGGCTAATTAGCCTTGGCAACCACCGCGAACACTGTGAGAACTAAGATCGAGACTAATTAGCATCGACTCTCATCACTGCTGTCTTGTCCATGTCTCATTTTTGACCATAGAGTAGGACGATGACACACCGTGGTGTCAGTTTGATGTGGTCCACTTCAGTTCGTATCATAAACGGGTCGACAGGGGCAATTTTGCAGATGTGGTGCACACCATTTTTGGAAACTTCCCCCTCAGCAGCAAAGAGAGAGAGAGAGAGAGAACACACAGAACACACAGACACACACACATCCACATATCGGAGGCAAGCCCGCAACCCATTTTGCCATCAATCGACGCTGTTCTTTGCGGTGTTCTATTGGGTAGGCACCAAAAGAAAAGATCGCAGAAGCTACCGACGTTCTTCCTTGCTGAGGAGTTGTGGGGGTGAACGTGGATTGACGTGACGCAAGGGAGGGCAAAAACGCGCTTGCCGACAACACAAGGAACGGAGAAAGGACGACGCAATTTTCAAGGCCGTATCAGTATGCGCCATGAGCTAGATCCGCATGCGCGGTCGCCACCGGCCGAACAGGAAATCGACGCTGAAGTCGGCATGCTTCTGGCCGCTCAACTGCGCGAATTGTTGCGTGGTCAGCCGTCGGATGTTTACCAAACGCGGGTGCTTCCAGGGATGCTCAAGATCTTGCGGTTGGGCGTGACCAAGAGCGTGCGATTGAACGCTGCGTTCAGCGGTGGCGACGGGTTTTCCATTTTCCCCGAGCTTCTCGAGTCGGCGTGGTCGTCGGTGCTGGTCAAGGAAATCAATTCCGGCGTCCGCGTGGATGCCATGCCGTCTTTTCTGGATGCGCTTTTACTGGCCCAAACCGATGGGAATCCAGAGATTTCATGTGATGCATATTTCCAACGGTACAAGCCCAAGACCTCGCAACGGCTCTGTGGGTATTTGTTTCAACGCAACGATATCGCGTTCAATTGCAGGACTTGCCAATTGGATGAAACGTGTGTGTTGTGTCTCAAGTGTTACCAGAATGGCAACCACGAAGGCCACGATATCACGTTCCATCGCACGCTTCCGGGGGGCATGTGTGACTGTGGCGATGCCGAAGCCTGGGACCCGAATGGGTTTTGTATCTACCACGGCCACCACGATGTCGACGCCGATGCCGTGCCATTGCCAACCGCGATCACACAAGTCGCCGACGTTTTGTTTGAAGAAATCGTCAACTTCTTTGTGGAAATGGCCAAGGCCTCCATCGATGCCTTTGACCCGGACAAAGTCGACCGCCATGGACGCATCTTATTGGAACATTACCGCGTGCTCCATGAAGCCGAGATCAGCAATAACCATCATGGTACAAGTGCGGTGGGTCCAGGTCCAGGCATCCCCAGTATACCGTCCAGCCCAACGCGCATCCAGCAACAACTTCCACATATCCAGCAGCGACGCAGCACGGGGCAACATCAGTATCATCATCAAGGCCCAGGCATGGCGACGGCAGCCACGACAACGACGTCGGCATGGTCGCCACGATTCCATGTGCGCATTTGCAACGATGACGTCCATTCCGATGAAGATTTGGTGTCGTCGCTTTCAAAAAAGCATATCCGTGATGCGCGTCGCCTCGTACGAGGCATTGATTCCAATGGCTCGGAACTGATCGCCTCCAATTTGGCGTTGCGCGATGGGCTGGGGCTGATGCAGCAACTCAAAACCGAAGGCTGGCATGTCTGTGTGGTCCATGACCAGCATATCCGCGATGAAAATATCTTGGTGAAAGTGATCCAATGGGTCAAAACCATTTGTTCGTTGTCACGGCCACTGCATCAAATGTTTTGTGACAAATTATTTGCGACCACAAACATGATGGCGACCCCAAAAGAGCCGATTCAAGTGCTTTTTCTTTCGGATCCGTATTTCCGCAAAGATATTGTGACTGTTTTGTACGAATTGTACTTGAAATTACAAGGTGACAAAGACCCCAAGCTTCAATTTTCATTGGTTTTTCTTAAAGTGTACAATCGGCTGATGGTCAAGTATTTCTGTGGCATTGGTACCCGTGATGAGACGCTTTTTGGCTACGGCGTGCAAATCTTCACGACCCCTTCGATCGTTACACGGCTCGCAGGGCTCGGCCTGATTGAAATCATCCTGGACACGATGGCCACCGCGTTGGATCTTGCCAAGACCTCGACGTTGCAGGGCGCGGCAAGCCTAGCAGCGCGGACAGCGTCGTCCTCGTCCTCGCCGTCGGCGTTGTCGCTGCCCACACGGACGTTGGATTGTGACCACTCGATTCTCAAGTTTAAACGGTATTCCTTTGTCGTGGACCATCTCGGCTACGTGATGAATATCCCGGCGATGACCAGTGATTTGTATTTGCACCGTGACCATTTACGGAAATGGTTTAGTTCGTTGCGCCAAATGCAAGGTTTTGACCCACAAGTTCGCATCCAAGATGGCCATGCACACGTGACGTACGAGACCCAGTTTTGGTTTTCCGCGTTCAATTTCCATTCGTACATCAGCCGACTCATGACCACGCTTTGCAAAGGGTTACGGCAACATGAAGGCGGCAAAGAAGATAAAGCTACGATGGTGCAAAACGTCATGGAAAGCTTTTGGGAACAACTCGAGTTTGGCGGTATGACGGATGCCCACTTGGCGACCCACACACCAACGTTTGGCTTTGGTGTGCCCGCGACAACGGCCTTCAGCGATGCCATCGTCAAGTACGATGTCGCGAGCCAGCCGGTATCATTCCACTACCCTTTGCATGGATTTTTAGCGAATTTTCTGCTGGAAAGTTTGTATTACGGGCCTGAAATCACCGATTGGAAAGGGTTTATTGAGCAGTCATTATCCTTTGTCGACCACACGACTTCTGCATCGTCGGCGACCGCGGAAGATGACGATACCAAGCGGCGACGCAAGAAAATGCTGGTGTACGGGATGATGGAGTTCCCATTGCGCACACTGGTGTTGTGTGCACAAATCCAGTCAGGTCTGTGGATCCGCAACGGGCAATCGATGCACCGGCAAATGCTGCATTACACCAACCCACCGCTGTGTTCCGAGCTACGGGACTTGGATTTACTTTTGGTGCAAATCAGCTCATGTGTCATGGGCTTTGCCAAGTTTCTTGGCATTTATTTTGACCGCTTCGGGCTCATGGAATGGCTCCATACGTGGAATACGAGTGACCATGCGAGCTACCACGAGTCGACGTTCACGATGGGCGACGAGAAGCTTGTGTCACTGCTTGAAGGCGCGCTGTTGCATTTGATTTGGATGGTCACTGAGCTTCCGCCTCCTATGAAAGAAATTGAAGAACGCGATGTGTGGCTGCGGCGCGAGATTGTCCACCGGTTATCACAGCAACCGTGTAGGCTTTCCGAATTACTGGACCAAACTGGGTTTATGACGTCGACCCCTTTTGGTGGGGTCTCTTCTCCACAAGGGAATGAACACCTCGCGCGGCTTGAGAATATCTTGGAAGAAGTCGCGGATGTACAAGTGCGCCACCATGGGTCATCATCGTCGTCATCGTTGTCCACGTCGCCGTCGGACACAAACCCACACGGTGGCGATAGCCGCAATGAGTTGGGTGCGATGGAACCGAACAAGTACGTGCTGAAAAAAGAGTTTTTCAGGGAATATGACCCAGCATTTTACCATTTAGCGCGGTCGGCCCATGAAAAAGCGCAATTTGCACGCCAAGAAGCGCTTTTCAAGTTTTGGAAAGTCGAAGATGAACCGATCCCATTGGTGCAACACTTGCCACCGGTCCACGCATCGTTTGCAACAGTACGGTTGCTGGTCTGTGAGAAAGGATTGCTTGGTATCTTGCGGCTCGTGATGGAAGATGCCGCGTCTTCCGAAGAGACAGCAAAGAAAACCACGGTCATGGTGATTTTACGCACAATCCACGTGATCAACTTGGTCGTGCTCGTGCTCCGCAATGAGAATGCCAATTTGGGCGCGAAGCTTGTCGATACCAAGAAGCGGCGTGTGCTTGCGTTGCTGCGAAGCGGTCCAGATGCGTTTGAGGAAGCCAGTGAATGGGTCGGCGCCCGAGGGAAAAAGAGACAAAAGAAACAGACCGACGACTCGTCCGATGGCGACGTCCAAATGAGCAGCGAGTACGTTCTTGCTTGTTTGTTGTGGTGGAGTTTTTGGTGGCTAAAACGTTTTTTTTTGTACTGATTTGAATGATGATTTTACAGTAGTGACCAAGGTGATGTTTCCGAAGTCCAGGAGCTCAGTATCGTGTCCCTGTTGGCGGCGTTTGCGAAAGAACAAATCAAACATGACTTTGATATGTCCAAGTCGACGATTTCGGCGATTTACTGGATTTTGAAAGAGCTCGCGGTTTTGGATGAAACGATCCACATGTTTGTCCAAGAAAATGTCTGGAAAGGCATGAAAAAAGCGCACGATGACCAAGGTGTCGATAGTGGCGGTCTCTCAAAAGCGCAGCTCAAGAAACTCCATCAGCAACGCGCCATTGAAGCCATGTTGGCCAAGCAAAAGGCGTTTGCACAGTCGGCGCATTTTGCCGGCATGGAAGAGTTTGACGAAGATGATGACGAAGACAATGGAGGCTTTGGTGGTGGCGCCTCAGCTGGGGAAGGAGAAGACAGCAGCACTGGCGGTGCTTTATCTGGTGCGACCATCGTCTACCGCCCTCCACCACCACCTGAGTGCATCATTTGCACCCAGAAAAAGAAGAAAGAACCAGTGATGTACATTGGTCATGCGCAAACCAGCCAAGTCAACGTCCACGCGTTGCAAGAAAAACCTTTTCCAGCAGCTCCGTTGTCCGATACGTTCCCGCCGGCCATGTTTTTGACATTGTGTGGCCATGCCGTGCATTTACAGTGCTGGAAAAAGTATTTCGAATCGGTGAAAGCGCAATCGCGGTTCAATGTCGAGCACAGTCAGTCGAATATCGCATTTGATGCACATTTCGGCGAGTTTTTATGCCCGCTTTGCCAGTCGTTGAGCTCCATCCTTGTGCCCCACATGCCACCAAGCAAGTCGCTCACGATGGACGAGCAGCAGCGCGACCGTGACGCAATGGAACGGGTCTTCCAGGCCAAGCAGGATACAACCAGTGTGTTTCAGTGGCTCACGGAGGGATTACCAAGCCGCCTCGAGGCGTTGGAAGGAGAAGACGGCGAGATGGAGGCAAACGAGTTTGAGATGGACGACGAAATTATGGATGACGATGAGCTGCTGGACGAAGACGGTGGCGTCAGCGCAAGGTCATCCCCGCCGATCGGAAGCCCGCCGCAAACACTGCCAGGGCAGGGAGCAGCGTCGTACCGCGGCATGGAAGATGATGTGCGCGCCATGAAACAGTTTGCTGTTTCCTTTTTGGAGGCGCTTTCCCGGTTCCAACCAGATATGAACCACTTGGCGGCGACGATTGCGACTTTGAAGAAGAGCTTTTTTTCCACGGCGCCACAACTCACACATCTCATGTGGTCGGCAGTAGCGTCGACTTGTTCGAGCGTGCAGCTGAGCGGCGTGTCGGCTGCAATTTTTGCGTTGGAATCGGCCAATTCGCCATCCGAAGGCTTTCTCGCACGGCGCCGTATGCCTCGCAGCTCGCCGTTGCTCAGCCGCCAGTCCAGCGAAACGTCTGCATCACCACAATCAACTAGTGCGGCGACTGGAGCAACAGCAGGAGCAACGGAACCACTAGCAGCAGCCGCGCCGTCGTTTTCGTCGCTGCGGATTACGTCACTCTTGAATCCACCTCTGCCGACCTTGAAGAGTCGATTGGCAGTCGGATTGCCCGAGTCGTATGAAGGAGCACTGGACTCGTTTTCGCCAAAAGATGACGACAAACTCAACTGTTTATTGCGCTCTTTGAAACGCGTGTTTGTGCTGTTTAAAAACCGCAAGCAAGACTTCTACAAGACCATGGTGTTGCCGATCCAGCGGAATCTTCGGCTCAGCCTGGGTGCCGATGAATTGATGGCATCCCTGGCACGTGGCGCGCCGCTGCAACTCGGCCAACCCATCTTGAGCCAGGATCTTTTCTACGTGTGCGTCGCGGTGTGCAGCAGTATGCTCCACACCAAATCGGAGATCGTGATGACGATCCGGTCCATGTGTGTGCTCCACATGGCGCAAGTGCTGCTTCAAATCGCACGCATGGACGCGGAAGAACAGGATGATTACGATGACGACGACGACGATGATGGCAAAAACGATGGTGCGGAACGCATGGACGAAGGCGAGCCACGGCAGCGAGAGCGGTTGACGCCACGGGAACGAGAGTCGGCACGGCAGCTCTCGGTTTTGATGGAAAGACTCAGCACCCAGGCTGGCGTGGATGCTGTTGTCCGCGCGGAAAGGGGCAGCCAGGCATCGCATGCACCGCCTCGTGGCGCGCAGCTGCTGTATCTGTTCAAGTCGAGCTGTTTGTCCTTTATGCGTGAGGTCACATTGCTTTGCCGTGGCTTTTTCCGTGGTGAACATGATCCCGATGCGTCCCACTACGCGAATTTTGTGAGCTCGCTTCGGTTAAGTACGAATTTCCACGATATGTGTCAACAACTTGGACTGCCGTCGATCGACCAAATCGTGGCCGATGAGTCGCTGGTTACGTACCTGGATCAAGCGGCGTCCCAGCTGCGCACCTGTCGGTTTGCATGTGTGCCGGATGAGATCCAGTACGACTACAAGCAGCACGGCCACGTGGACGGCGTGCTGCAAGCGATCGATGAACTGTCGATGATGCCCGCCCACGCTGATGAAACGGAAGCCGATCAGCTCCACGTGATTCTGCGAAACGTGAACCAATTGCCGGCGCTGCCAATTCGGCTCGTGGAAGAAGAGACTGCGGCTTCATTGCGCCAGTTTTACTTTGCGAATGCGCGACTGGTGCGGCTTCAGCCCTTGTATACCGATTTGCACAGTGAAGTGCTGGCCCATAGCCGGTGCCCGACGACTGGCAAATTGGTGGAAAACCCAGCGATTTGCCTGGTGTGTGAGCAAGTGCTCTGTGCTGGCACGGACTGCTGCAGGCGCCAAAGTGATGGCACGGGTGCCTGCACGGCGCATGCGATCTCGTGTGGGTACGGCGTCGGTCTGTTTTTCCTCATGCGGTCGTCGTCCGTGTTGCTCGTGTTTGGGCCCCGCAGTTCGTACTTTGGCTCGCCGTATTTGGATATGTTTGGCGAAGAAGATATCAATTTGAGACGCGGCCGTCCATTGTACTTGAACAGCAAGCGCATGAAGACGCTGCTGACGCTGTACGCCAACCACCAACTGGCCAACGAAGTCGCGCGCAACAGACGCACGTCGGACCAGTATATCCGCAACAATTACTACTGAAGAGGGGGGGGGGGGGGGG